>JADDOH010010002.1:0-134810 GCA_016648135.1 Agrypnia vestita | reverse complement strand
TATTTATACATGAATATGTGGATCATAATAATGTATATCATTTTATTTAGAATATTACTTATCTAAATACACATATTTTAATTATGTTTTGTGGATCACTACTACTCAACTAGACGTAGCCTGTGCTAGAGTAGCTAATTGTATACGTGTTATAGTTTGTCAACACTAATGTACGACAAGTTTGTAGAAGTTATATAATTAATATATTGGTGGGCGGAAGAAAAAAAAAAATTAAAAATATATATATATATAATGCTCGTGAAACAAAGTGTGTAGTATACTATAAAAGTAGACAGTTCTAATTTTACCTGATAATTTCACTTAAATATAATCTAAATGCATAGTAATTTCAAACATCAATTAATAAATTGATACATTGATTTGTTTTATAAATACATTAATCTAGTAAATGTTAACATTTACTAAATTAAGTACTTCTCCTGCAATCCATTTGAATCCTGCGGAAATGCGGTCGTTTAGCGCATTTGTGGAAAATTTATGTAAGGTATTGTGAAGAATGAACAAATTTGAGGTGAATTAAGGTACCAACAATGGCTTGCTGAGATTATTGTAGACAAAAGGAACGTATGAACGAGAGAATGTAAAAAAAAGTAACCCACAAAAACCAAGTTTTTATTATACTCCTTTTCTCATTGAATCAGGTTTCGTACCTACCGCACGCGTCGGGGTCATAATTCATTTGTATTTATTCAAATTTGAAGAAACAATTAAAATTTTGAAAAATCAAAAATTTTACTATAATTTAAAAAAAAATACGCAAATTTTTTACATAATTTTTATCGTCGTAATTTTTATCGACGAGTCTGCCTGCAAAGTTTCAGCTCGAAGGGTTAAAAATGTATCCAAAGTTTTTCCGGCAGACAACAAACCGCAGACGCTACGAGTTAAGAGAAAGGGAGTAAAAACAAGACATTTGATCCTCAAACTTAAAAATAACCCAATAACATTGTTTATAAAGGGAAATAATATAAAACAAAGCGATTTTGTCAAATATTTAGGAAATAATATAAATTATAAAAGTTACACAAAGACATGGTTATTTATATGAAAAACGTGTATAAAAGTTTTTAAAGGGTGGCCCAGGGCTTATGACTTGTATGAGCTGAAAGAAAATACACACATTATCAAATTTTCGAAAGTTGAAAAATTTATTATTTATGAAAGCTGTATGTATTATGTGGTATGTTTTTAGCTAATAAGTTTGATACATGTTTATATAGAATACAATTTTTTTCATATGCATTTTATTATCGAATATAGGTGGGTTAACAAAAGATGAAAAAGACTCTTTCTTATACTTTTTATTTAACATACCTAGTATCTATTAAATTAATTTGTTTTAATCATTATTAATTGCAAATAATAATTTACGTGTAGGATTAGTTTTTCATCACCCTGAGAAAGGAGAATAAAAATTCAGAAACCGCTTGGATACATAATATGTAAACTAAAAAGTTTATTATGAATTTGATTAAAATGAATAACGGCCACGTATTTACGATAAATATTTAATATATAAATAAATGAAAAACTTTTTTCGTATAACGTGGCACCCCGCCTGGTAAAGGCAAAATTTAATAAAATAAAATAGCTTTCATTTAATCGTGATAGGGGTTTGTGGTGGAGAATTTTTAAGTAAAGCCTTCCTTTATTTTTGTGTATATCTTAGCTGGTTTAAATTGGATGTGTTTGGGGGACGTGCTTGTTAGCCTAGATGAGAAAACGAGCCCCGAGGTCTCGAATCTAAATCTTAACACACATAAATAAGTCTTGATTTCCATAATACAGCACAAACCACTCTTATATATTTTTGTGGTGTATTTTAAATTTAGTCACAGCCACTTTTAGTGGAAAATTCAAGCCACGAATCTGCAATAAATTGGAATGAGACACGGTGAGAAAAATCTCAGAGATTCAGTTGATTAGTGATTTTAATATAACCTAGTGGCATTATTTGGGGACTTTTTTTTATATTCTCCAATCCTTAAGGGGCGGGGTAAGGTTAATTCGTACAAAAAAAGGCATGTATTTGTGAATTTTTTGTGAAGACACAGTTAAAATCTCTTTATTAAAACTAATGATAAATTAAATATTCGAAAAATATTGTGTAAAATTTTCACGAAGAAATATTAAAAAATACGGCAATGGCAGCAATTATTCGGACGTATCTCAGAAAAAAGTAGAATTGCGGTGCCCCTCATAAGTTGGTGCTGGATCATCTGAAATCAAAAAATCAAAGTTCATTTGTTAGATAATAGTTTTTTCCAGGTAACGCTGGGAGGATTTTTTGAAATTTAAAACTTTTTCACTTTTTGGAACACTTTGAAGGGAAAAACGCGATTTTTTGCGAAAAAAATCGGCTAATTTGTTATTAAAAAATAAAAATTATCAACAAATTTCAAAAAACTCCATCGTTACCTTGTAAATTATGTATAGAAATAGTGTTCAAAATTTCAAAAGGATCGGTGTAGTAGTTTTGAAGTTATGAGGGGCACCGACTTTGAAAACGTGAGTTGTGTGGAAAACGCTTTAAAGTTTTGAACACTAAAAAATCTGGTATAAAACTTTCATAAGCGAATTTTATCGGCTTACCTCACACTGAATCATAAATGCCAGGTCCACAAAGGATACGCTTGATGGCATCCAAAATATCCTCGGGAAGACCACTGTACGTGTGTTTGAACGAATCCAATGCATTAGGGTCGGGTAGGTATAAAAATACTCATAATTCCGTGAATTTTGCTCCAATTAACTTGAAATTTTGACAAAATATTCTTGAGATATTATTCATTGAGTTAAAAAAATAAAAATAAAAAAATACCTTACCCCCCTTAATACCAAAAAAAATCATTTTCTAACTCCTCTATGTAATGTTTTATAACTTTTTTATAATTATTGATTGTTTATACATTCGTAACATGCTATTAAAAAATTAATATTAAAATTAATTAAACAAAAATAGATACCTGTCTTGAAATTTTCAAAAAATCACTGTTAATAAGGAGTTTACTAAATATAAGAGATATTTTTAATTTAATATTTTCACATCTAGTATTATTTTGACAGCATAATGGTTAATTTCCGTCCGCCATCCGAAAACACGGAGTTCGGTTTACCTCTGGCAAGATCTTATTTTATGTATGAGTAGCTTGTCGTGCTAGTGGGTAAAACATTTGCCTAGTGATCCAGTAGTGGCGGGTTCGAGCGTCATTCCAGACCAGCGAGTTAATCTTATTTTTCACAGCAGTTTAATGTACATATTTGTAGTGCATATTCCGTGTTTATTTATAGTTATCTAAAAATAATAAATTCATTGTCTGTCTGTCCCCGTAACTTCATGTAGCGTCTGTAATTTCATTCGAATTGACGGCTAAAAAAATAAAATTAAGCGGCCGAAGAGGGGGCTTAAACCCTGGACAATGATAGCAATGTTGGTATGTTGGAGAGGTAGCCTCTCCGCGGACCGCCAAAAAGATACTATAAATATATACTAGGGCTTAGCAAAAACGCGAATCATTGTTACGTCGTTTTCGGCGGATAACAGGTAGTCTAATCTTAAAACTCATAATTTGAAAATTTTCAATATTCTAATGTGACATGTTGAATGTTTAAACCTCATAATCCCAAAACTACTCCAATATCACTTAGTGAGTTTTACCTCTAAAGGAAAGATATGTACATTTATAGAAACAAAAAAATAATATATGGGAGTTGAATAACTAATAAAGAACTAATGTGAAAACAAATTTCAATTGTTATTTAACTATTCGCAAAAACGATTTGGTTATTAATAATTCAAATAAATTTGTTTTCACTTTAGTTTTTAGTAAGTTATGATATTACTAGCTGCCTTTGAAGCGTCTCTTACCCAGAAACGGTGCTATATAAATTAACATAACATAACATAACTCGTCAAAAATGGTGGAACGTTGGTTCGCGTCTTTGCTAAGCCCTATTAAACATTCAAAGTATCCTTTTGGCGGTCCGCGGAGAGGCGGTCATAGCAACATGCGTGAAGCGGCTAATTCGGGTTTGATAGCCCGGGGTTCAAGCTCCATCTCCGGCCGTTTAATGTGGTTATTTTAGCCGTGACATCAAACGAAATTACGGACGTTAGATGAAGCGGACAGACGCACAGAAAATGAAATTATTATCTTTGATACATCGAATTTTAATTTTTAATATACGTTGTATCCTGACCATCGCCACGAAACATGTTGATAATACAATAAATGGTGCTTTTATTCAAATTGTTTTATTTTTATTAATATAAATAATGTTAATACAAAATCATTTTGATCTGATTGAAAAAGTACGGTATATGTATCTGTGACATGTAAGACATTTTTTTTTACGGCTACAAAGTCTTTTAGAACCCACCAACGAAAGAAATTGCAATTACTTTAAAAGACTAAAGTCATTCTTTCCAAGAGAGGCACAACATAACTTTTTATTTATAGGTTAGGACTTTACCATTTAAGGCTCAATTTTTTATGATATGAAGCTAACTTATTTAACCCTTTATATAAAAAAGTCACTTACTTTGCCTTTATACATTTGTTATAAAAAGGCAAAGTACGCCACTTTGTGACATATGGGACCTTTTTTCATGGTTGAAGAAATCTGGATATACGAAAATAAATATAAAGATAAACAAACTTTGCAGTAGCGAAAACAAAATTGTGTAAATTGTCTTACGAAGTTTATGAAATTTTGTGATCAATAAAATAACTTAAACTTTGTTTTAACCACACTTTAATTTTGTTGCAATGATTCAACATGTTTCGCAAGCGATGCTCCCTTCTTCAGGACGATTACGTAGGTACAAAGTGATTAGAATGGAAACAGATTTAAGAGAGGGCCATTTACAAAGTTTATTTGATTATTTATAATATTTAAATTTTGTTAATACTTTTCCTAATTTCCAATATTTCTAGATTATCCAAGAGTAATTATATTCCATTAGATGGTTCACAAATTCCCATTAATTATTGTTGTTAAGACATCTCGAATGCTCGTTTACCTTAATTTACAAAAATAAATATTCTCTCCCAAAACATGTTGAATTTTTACAAAAAAATATAAATGTGGTTAAAACAAAGATTTAATTATTTTGATCAATATTATCACGTATCGTGGCTAGGGAAGAACGAATTAAAACACGGGATATGTATTAGTGATAATTTATTTATTTATTTTTAAATAGAGATGCGAACACGGAATACGTATCACATCAATATTCTTACTATTTTAAAACTAAGCTAAATGCTTATGCTGTGAAAATAGAACTAACTTGCTGGTCTGGGATGAGGTTCGAATCCGCGACCTTTGGATCAAGAGGCAAGAGTCCTAACCACAAGACCAAAAAGCTACTCAAATTTATTAATTAACCATTAATTAATTATTCAATGTGCAAAGTCACTTAACACGAATCAAACTTAACGCTCTCCTACATTATTTTGCAATATATTTGTAACTGCCCTAAGAAAGAAAAGGCCAGGCACTTTTACGGCTAGTATTTGTTTATTTTTTAAAATTTTGTTCATTGTCATTACGTTATTAGATCCAATGTCACGTGGACTTTTGTCGCCTAGACCTTTTGTCGTTGAATAAAAATTCCGAGTGACAAAACCGTATTATAGGGAAATGATAAATTTGGTATACTTATTTTAAAAGATCGGTTCAACAAAGAACTTCTTTGGACGCGAACTAAATCAGGCACTGTAAATTTTCATTTAAATGGGAAATATGGCCATAAAATAACCATAAAATAAAATACCACTGAGAAAAATCTGTGCGACCTTCGGAGACAGTAACAGCACGCAGCTTTTAAATTATGTATTAACATTTTATTTACGTTGAACCTAAATTCAGGGTGTTTCATGAAACACCCTAAATTATTGTGTTAGATTTTGCTAGCTATAACCCGTCAAAAATGACGGTACTTTAAATTTCGGCTCCTAAAGAATAAGTATTTAGTTATTTATAGCTGATACCTTTGAAATACTCGTAGTAATAAATAGTATAATGCACGTCAATGGTAATAAGATAAATATATTTGAACTCTTTTTTATATTTCCCCGGCAATTAATGGCACCTACTGCTTGAAACCCTGGCAATAGTGGTGAGATTGGGCTTACTTAAAACCAACGCTGCAATAAAACTAAATAATTAATAATATAAATAAAATAGACATCAAAATAAAATCAAAAATAAAATGAAAAAAAAAAATTCCGGTACCGGGAATCGAACCCGAGTCTCCTGGGTGGAAACCAGATATCCTACCGCTACACTACGCGGGACATGCCTTTGATTGATTTGTGTTTATGTGAAAATGTTTATATAAGTGAAAATGTTGAGGTGAAAATGTTTATAAGCAATTAGTGTGCTTAGAAAAAATATAGTGTGCGCTGTGAAATTATATGTCGTCTATTGTGGAAGGGTCCCGCACATACGGTGATAGCAACTTCCGTAGGTCTCCGCGTTCGAGTTTGCTCGCCCGGAGTTCAAGCCCCATCTCCGGCCGTTGAATTTCGTTTTTTAACCGTGAATTCTGACAAAATTACGGACGTCACACGAAGTTACGGGGACAAACTACGAAATTATTATAATTGGGATTAGTTTCACTAAAACATAAAAAATGTTCCAAGCGCTTAAGTCAACTCAATGGTGAAAAACACTTGATGGTGAACAAGTATTAACTTTTTACTAGCTGTAACCCGTCAAAAAATACGGATAATTGATTTGCATCTTTGCTAATCAATAGTATATATTTTTATTATATCTTTTTGCCGGTCCACGGAGAGACGACCCTAGCGACATACGTAGAGCTGGCCCGAGGTTCTTGCCCCATCTACGACCGCTAATTTTTTTTTTATCCATGAATTCTAACTAAATTACGGGGATAGACAGACAGACAGATAGACGGATGGACGGACGAGAACAGACGAACAAACAACGAAATTATTATGTTTGATTTCACCTGCGGTGATTTTCGGCTTTCTTAAAAATCATATTTAAAGTTAAGAGTTTTAATCATTTTTCTTAGATCTTTTAGCTTTCTTGATAAACTAGAGACTATAAGAATAGTGACGGACTTTCTCTTTTTACACAAATTATTAAATGGTACTATCGACTGTCCTCAACTACTAGAATGTATCTGCTTACATGTTCCATCTCGCGTTACTGGAAATCGTGCAGGTTTTGCCGTGGAAGCTGCAGCTACCAACTACGTTTTTAATTCCCCAATGCAAAGGCTTCCTTGAGAAATTAGAGACACATAATATTTTTTTATGAAAAATCATCATTCTAATACATGATTTTCTATGTAACCATAATGCTAGATCGCTTCGTTTTCACAGCCGTAACTGGCCGCTGAAATATATTGAACCGTCTATATAATAATATTCAGTATTAACGTTCATTTATCGGGTACACGAATAAATTTGAATCCCAGACAACGAATACTGCATATTATTCTTATATAATAACAACTAATTTATTTGAAAAGTAAACATGCTGTATTTATTCAAGATTCGAGAGTCAAATGGAAGTAAGGATTTTTATTGCGCCTAGCAAAAGGTCTCACAGCCGAGTACGCATGATTGCCTAGCTAGCACAAGTCGGCGCAATGCAGACCTCTGCAAACGCTTTTTATGAGCCTAGTACGTTTGAGGCTTTGAAAACCTAGGCTGATACTAAATATCACTAAATGTTATAAAATTTCCTTCACCCGTAATAAAAATCGTATCACGTATAATTATATTCAAGATATATTAAAGATGTCTCACAGAGACAAATTTATTATGTGGGAAAATAGGTATGGAATTTTTTTTGGGTGTTTATAGGGCTTACAATCTATGATATGGTTGGATCATGTGATCATTTTACACAATGTAATGTTCACCAATTCCATCCATGACTTACCACTACATTTATCAAATTTTTGGAAGTTTTGTATATAATATGTTATTTTTGCAACACGTTTTCACTTACTTTTAGCTTACGCCAACGCCATCTGTGGGGAAATTTGTCATCCAATGAACCAGAATATACATGTCACCATTGGTAATGAGGTATCTATTTCATATAAGTCATATGAATACCCAAAAAAATCTTCCATACTTAGCTTCCCATATATTATAGTTTGCTTCGTCTTAACTGGCACATTATGCGATTGTCGGCAAAATATCCGGCTTCGCAATGCGTCTTGGCAAGCCAGTCAAGCATATAAGTAAATACATTTAAAAGACTGTACACAACCTACATTCGAACCCACTTTGAATTTTTTTCAACTATATGTGTTCACCCACATTAAATTCAACAAAATAGTTTCAAAAATTTCTAAAAAAAATTCATTTGTATCTTTGTTATTTGGACTCTACACAATTTCATAAATTAGACCCTCTTGAAAACAGACGAACATTGTCAGACTTCCTTTTCCATATTATTTATGACCTTATTAATTATCTTGAATTCAATTACTATCCTTATTAACCAGCTTACTATCCTTGCACGTCCCTTTCATATAAAGCTACTTCTTTTTACTTTCAGCCTATCAAACCAATAATAGGAAATCATCAACCGTCCTATCTATGTATATTCTCAGACTATAATAATCTTTTAAATTCAATAGAAGAAGAAAAAAAAAATTTTTTCTTAATACTTTTATTATAAAAATTGTAATATTCATAAAATAATATCATTAACTCCTCCCATAACTACGAGCGTCAGCTCTTTTATGGAGAGTAATACGATCCTATTATATGAATGATCATTGTATTCATGAAATTTTGTACCATGATATGTATTTATAATAAATACCTATTTTTAATAAATAAATAATAATTTATAATTAATATAATTAAAAAAAACAGCAGAAGACCAAATACATGGCCTTATGATGCACCCAACAAATCCCAACTCTCTCGTATGGAAGTCAAAATTTTGAAACGGTACCAAGATTTACACACCTAGAATCCCTGATAACAAGCAACAATAATACTACAGAGGAAATCCAGAAGCGCATAGTGAGCGCAAATCGCTGTTTTTTTCCGCCTACAAAAGCAGATAAAATCCAGACTGCTGTCCAGAAACACCAAGATATTAGTGTACAAAACGCTTACTAGGCCAGTACTCACGTACGCAGCTGAGACGTGGATACTAACTAAGAGGAATGAGCGAGCACTGGACGTTTTTGAAAGAAAAATTCTAGAAAATGGACTTTGGCGCAGACGTTACAACAATGAGCTCTATACTCTATTTAAGGAGCCAAACGTCACAAAATTTATAAAACTGAGAAGACTTCGGTGGCTGGGTCATGGGAGAGAATGACCGAGCATCAAGCATCAAAGTCCCTGCTGAACTCAAAGCCAATAGGGCGAAGGAGCTTAGGAAGGCCAAAATTAAGATGGAGTGACGACGTCCTCAAAGACACCTTAGAGCTTCGGAATTGGAGAGAGCTGGCACTAGACCGAGATGAGTGGAGGAAGATTATTGAGGAGGCCAAGACCCACAAAGAGTTGTAGTGCCAAGAGTGATGATGATGATGAAACAAAAAAATAATAAAAAAATAAAAATACATGTTAATAATACCAAATGTAGAGAGTATAATCGTCTGGTAAGACAAATATTGGAAACTCCTCGACCTCCTTAACATGTGCATAATATACATTATACGAATTACTTATTATCAGTCTTATCTGTGTCGTCTTATAGTTGTGAGAGATATATAACTACTCATTTGTACTTTGACAAAGTACAAATGAGTAGTTATAGTAGTAGACAAAGTGTCTACTTTTCTTACAAGTATTTGTATCTTCCTGTTAGACAACCAAATAAATTACTTTAAATAATGTACATCTGAATAACTTCTATCCGCTATTGTAAAGCCCCATCGTATATCTGTCATTTTATTTGAACTCATTAATATATAAATTAATAATCAATCCAAAACAAAATTATCAAGCTAATGGTAAATCTATTTCAATATGATTTATGAGTGCCATTAGATATTTTTGGCAGTTAGTATTTATTTAAATACGAATAATTAATCATTTTCTAGTAAACAACTGTCATAATCAAACCCTCTCCATGCCACCCACATTTCTGGATTTATCATAGGGTTAAATATAATACTGCCAGCGGCGTAACAGCAAATTACCGGTGTAAAAGTAGATATGTACTCGTAGTTTGAGAAGTTTATTTCAAAGTAATTTCCACGATTCTTTTTTTTACTGATTTTTTAAATATTATATGTAATATTAAAATTTAAATATTACTTATTACCAAAGATTATAAATATTATCTCGCGTTTAGACTGCTGTAGTAGTATCTACGCACGCAAATAAATAAATTACAATCCGTATTTAATGCCACCGCAAGCCCCATTACCGGTGTTTCAAAGTTTGCGCATATCTCGCACCATCTTCAAAACCTTCGCTGGCTTAAATATCTAGATAAGATTGAATACTCGTTTACTTTATGCCTCACAATATTCAAGGCTATTCACAACATGGCTCCTCAATATATTACCGACTTTTGCATTCCACTTCCGCAAATAAAAGACATCAACATCCAATACAAGTAGATTAATTGAAGTAATTCGCATCCACAAAACTAACTTCGGTGACCGTGCTTCGCTGAACCAAAGTTTTGGAACAAACTACCAAACAAACTGAGACAAACAGACAACTTACCATAGTTCAAAAAACAACTAAAGACGCAAGTATTTAGCAGGGTTCGAGGATATATATCCGCGGATATATATCATGATATATATCACGATATATATCATGATATTTATGGCTCGATTTTTATTTTTGAAAGTATCCAAAATAACTTTCTGCGGTCGTTACTAGATGGCGCTAGTTGTATTATAAAATATGCTACAAGTTATTTTTTTGATATCTGCGGTCGTTACTAGATGGCGCTAGTTGTATTTTAAAAAGTGCTACGGTTGTTTTTACTTCATTTCTTTTAACTCGAGGCGTCTGCTTGCTTGCCGGGTGAAAAAACTTTGGATCAATTTTTAACCCTTTTCTCGTGATCCACATCAGCCCTGATGATGGACCCTGCAATGGGATCCGAAACGTCGGCCCGAAAGGTCGTAACAACACGGCATAATACCCCAGTTAACACAAACTTGAAGATGTGTAGAATAATTGATTAATGTAAAAAGGGTTAAAGTTTTGTTTAAGATAATTTTTTATTTTCCTTAATTTATTTATTTATTTATATAGGTATATATTTTTATTTGTAGACATTATTATGCAATTACAGTAAGCAAATTTTCAGTTGCTGTTCTACCTTTGGAGGTAAGCCAGTTGTTTGCTAAAGCTTTTATTTTATTAATTGAGTATATTCTGATTTCCGGGAAGTCTGTTTTAAATATGTTAAATATTTTAGGCCCTATGTATGAGTAATTTTTCTGTCCATATGTTGTCTTAGTTTTTGGTATTTCGTCAAGGTTTCGTAATGCTTGTCTAGTATTATGTGAATGCGAGTTACTGGTTGCTGTTAGGTGGTTTGTGTTTTTGATGTAGAAGATGAGGGTAGACTTAACGAACAGCTGTCTAACGTCCAGTACATTAAATTCTCTGAATAGTCTGTCTGATTGGTATGTGAATGGTTTCTTATTAATGACTCGGAGCAAGGTTTTTTGTGCCGTTATAGCTGGTTTTAATGTGGTTTTCTAAGTACCTCCCCAACTTGTATATAATAATTGCATATATTAGCTTTTTTCAGTATGTTAGTAATTTATTTAACTACATTACTTGATACTCATTATAAGAAACAATCACTCATAACACTACATTAGAAAGAGCTACTTTTATTACTTATATATAATAATTGCGTATATTAGCTTTTTTCAGTATGTAATTCATTTATTTAATAAATAATGATTCATGTACAAAATAAATTTCCTAATTATTTCGAGTTTGTAGCAATCGACGTGTGAAAAAAAGGAGAAAAAAAGTTTTGATACATATCCAATTTTTAATATATATCGGATATATATTTAAAAATCCGACTTTTTGATTTTTAATATAAAAATCGGATTTTTTCGAACTCTGGTATTTAGGCAATCATACAAAAACCTATTTTATTTTATTTTATTTTTTATTTTTTATTTTCATTTATTGGTTTTCTTACAGCCATATAATTAATCAATCTTATACAATTAGAGTAATGAGACCGTTACAATAGTACCTATTGTTTTTCACCTGAAGTACCTATGTATTCCACGAAAACACATTATTCTTTCTGACCCTCTCAAATATAATTTTAATTGTCAATTCCATTTTGTTTACATCAATTTTATTTTCACGGGATAATATATAGCGTATGTCCGCTCTGAAAGTCCCTTCTAAATATTGGTGAAAGAATTTTTGAAATCGGTAAGGAGTTTCGAAGATTGCCTCCTACATCCAAACTTACAAAATTTTCCTCTTTATATATTAGTATAGATAAGTTTAACGCTATTAGGATAGTGGTAAATTATTTCCCAATTATTGGATGCACTAACGGATACTGGGAATATATTTCCCACCTCTGTTATTTCTAAAATACCTAAAATATTTTGAAAAACTGTTTAGTATCTTTATACTCATTAATTAATTACCATTTTTTATACGTTTTGTTTGTTTTACTATTTCCAATCGTCATATCCAATTAAGGGTTAGCGTCCATATTTCATGTTAATATTTCAGCAAGTATTTGATATTCCAATATTATTATTTTCTGGAGAGTTCTGGCTTGGATGAATTTGATCGTTGTCCATGACAATAACTTAACCTATTGATAGTTCGCATGCCCTACCGCCATTTCCGTTTGCAATAAATTTGAAGATGTTATTCGCCATGTAACGTGTATGGACATTTGAAAGGAAATTGATACAGTATAGTCAATTTCCTACAAATTCAAAGTAGTGATTTGAAAAGTGTATCGGGTCTCTTCTCATTAGTTTGCGCTTTCATAATGATCAAATATTGACCGGCTTTATCTGTGGACGCCAATTTTGAAATTACGAATATTATAGTATAGTCAATTTCCTACGAATTCAAAGTTGATTGATCAATAGTGATTTGAAAAGTGTATCGGGTCTCTTCTCATTAGCTTGCGCTTTCATAATAATCAAATATTGACCAGCTTTATCTGTGGACGTCAGTTTTGAAATTACAAATATTATATAAAATAAATGCTATAAATTAAATAAAATTGAACAAGTCAAATTGAACCAAATCAAATTTCCATACAGCCCTTTGTTCAATTTAACTTTCACAAAAGATTTGGTAACGCCCACATTAGACCCCGCCTCCTCTCATACTCTCCCCCTTGTAGATTCCTGATAGTTC
This sequence comes from Agrypnia vestita, assembly GCA_016648135.1. Lineage (NCBI taxonomy): Eukaryota > Metazoa > Arthropoda > Insecta > Trichoptera > Phryganeidae > Agrypnia > Agrypnia vestita. The sequence goes on along the minus strand of JADDOH010010002.1, from coordinate 121,434 downwards.
TGTAGGCTAGTTAGTGCATGCTTGTCCCTGACAAGATTAACACACATGTGATAAATATTGGTGAAAAGTACTATACTATGATTGTGGACATAGTAGTGTTGTGTTGGTCCTGACGAAGAGACGGTACGTCTTTGAAAACGATAGACCTAAAATCTTTGTGTATACAAATTTTATTAACACTCTGGTATACTGTCTAACCACAAAGTTAATGCTTAAAATATTAAAAATATTAATAATATTTTGAGGTGTTTTGGTTTTTTGTTATGTAACAATGTAATTTTTAAAAAACGGCGGATATTAGGCATGATGACAGTATTAAAGAATTAAAGAATAAATCATTTTAAACAAGAAAATATTTTGAAAAGAATCTTATAAAATGATCCAGTTTTCATATACACTTTGAGATTAATAAGATTTTCAAAAAAATACAACTATAAAATTCTGCAATCGGCCATTTTAACTAAAACATCGTTCAGAGCGAAAGACCTCACGCCTAAGTAACCATCACCGTGTCTCTTAAACTGTTGGTATAGACACAATGCAATGTTTACTTAGGCTTGACGTCATGTAGATGCCATGATACCCGCGAGCGTTTTCACGAGAAATTAAAAAAAAAAAGATGAAATGCAATTATTTGCGTAAAACCTTAGATTCTTCCTGAAAAAATGTTATTTTCGATAAAAGTAGATGTGTACCTATATTATAGAAGGTTATTTCAAAATCTGTCATGCCAATTATGCGTCAATCTAATAAATGCCACCACTGATCAAATTGTTTAACTCTTAAAAGACTGTGCTAAAAAATACCTTCGGGAACGGTGGTGTAACATAGTGTTACATGATTAAAAATCGACATTGTTTTTAATATGCTGTAAAAAAAATATATTTTCAATACAGATAAGACTTTTTAAAGGTCCCTTTATATAATTATGTAAGATAAATATACATATTTGCATTATTTCAGTAAATTATCATAAAATAATGGCATATCGAATATGCGTGCGCTCACGCCGACGTATCATTACCAACTAAATTCTACAGCGCGGTGACTGCAGTCCGTCTTTATGTAACATGTGTTACGCGACTTTACCGTGCTCTTTCGATATTGTTTTCCCTTTCACCGAAACCCAAGCAACCGCCATCTCTGTCCTACATGAAATATGTGGTATTGTCGCGCTCTTTCTTGCTCGATTTAACTGCGAAGTGCAATATTCTGCTCTCTTTTAAACACTGGCCGAAAATACGAGAGTAATGCATAAATATTTTTTAATTAAAAAATCAGTACATTCGTAAGAGTTTAATTTAGTCATTTTGGTGTGAAAATGTCTGTACGATGATTACAAAGAATGTGACGTTTTAGTTTTCGTAAATAAGGTAGATATTTCATATTTTCTATGACATGTAGACCTACGTTACATCACCGGCACACAGGAGTTAATAGCGCTTACGAAGCATGTTCTATGTGCTCCGGGATACACTATTCCTGACAAAGAAGTACAGCAAAGAACACTGACGAATTAATTGGAATAGTTTTGTTTCGGTTGTATGAATGGTACAGTAATTTAATGGAAGAACTTGGAATGACGGGAAAGAGAACTTATCAACAGGACCAATATTGGCGGAGACTAACTCAACAGAAAAAGTAAATTAAAATGTAAAGCTTCGAGTATTCGTTTCCCTGCGTTTGTCCATCGTACAGGCAGACTCAAAGAAACATGACGACATATAAAAAAGGATATTATTTTATTATTTGTCCTGAACTTAATTAATGTTTGTTAAAGAATGAGCCACACATCTTACTAGGATGAACCTGTGCGCAGAGGAGCAGCTTACAATGGAATAAGAACAAAATACTTTATTAAATTTATCAATTAATTGTAGATAAAAATATAAAATATGGATAAAAAAGCAAGTAGATTTTATTGAATACAAAAAAAAAGCCAACGTAAAAAAGAATGGATCTAAAAACAAAGGCACCAATATATCGTCGCTGTATATATAATTAATCCTATGTGATGTTTTAGTACATTCAGAGACAAACGAATAAAACTATTTTAAAAATTAATTGCACAGACTATATTTATAAAAAATATTTTAAATCATTACTAGGCAGATTTTCCAGGTGAACGGCAATGTTTTTTTAGTTTGTCTCCATTATTTATATGAAAAATTGACATTGATTCGTTTATCTCACAATTTAAACTAAACGGCACGTAGGATTTATTATATGTACAGCGACGATATAATGCACTGAATTCGAGATTTTTTGGAAAACGTAGGTGTCCATAAAATTAAAGGAAACATGATTTTGGATCTTTCGTCGATTGAGTAAGGAAAAAAGTAATCCATAAAAACCAAGTTTTTATTATACTCCCTTTCTTTGTAAAATATAATAACAATTAAAGACGAATTAAAACATTTAACATAACACTAAACTTACAGTAATTTAATATATTTCTAAAATTTCAGATGTTTTGAGCTTTGATAAGACACTTCATGCTTTGTGTAGGGAAGTACCTATTATGTATACCGACGGAATAATTCAAATTTAGAAAATATTCCGCGACGTTATCGGGCCGCCGTTGCTAGAAATCAAACTTTTGTAATGATTCCAATTTTAAAAAACTATAAAAAATTTGAAAAATCCAAAATTATACTTTAATTATTATTATTTTTTAACGATTTTTTAACGAAATTTGATAGATCTTTTTGATCGTCGCCACGTGTCTGCTTGCAAAGTTTCAGCACGATTGGATCACGGGAAAAGGGTCAAAAATCGATCTAAAGTTTTTTCGACGGCAAGCCGGCAAACAAACAAGTAGACGCCACGAGTTAATATAAAGGAAGTAATAAACAAATGAGAACTGAATGTTATGCTGGCTGTAGTGTTCGTAGATAAAATAAAGAAAGGATTGCTGAGATGGTTTGGTCATATATGAACATATGGGCGAGGAAAGAATGGTTAAGAAAATATATGGGGCGAGTGTTGAAAGCAACGACCTGGCGTAATCAGGTACTACAAGTATTGGAGGATGGCCCTGTTAAAAGCCTCAATAACCGTAGAACATGTATGAGAAGATGTGTGAACGTAGCCGAAGCAAAATTGGTGTGCCAAGATAGAAGAATATAGCGTTGTATCCTCTCTGCCTGCGCCTGCGGAGAAACGGCGTGATGGGTAGATAGTTAGATGCATAAAATATTGAAATCAGAAAATTTTAAGTTAGTAATCCACGGTGACTGCATTCAACACATTTTTAATTTTTTTTTTAATATTGCTGCCTTTGGTTTTATAGCCCAAATTTTATCTTTATTCGGAATGAACTGAATTTGGGTGGACTTGATTGGCATAATCCTAACATTTTTTGAACCAAGACTAATAAACCCTGTGTATAAATGTCGGTTCGAGGATCCTTCGCTGCAGTATCAAGAATCAGAAACAGGCATAATGACTGCCAGACAAGTGTGCTCGTTAGCCAGCAGCCTTATGGAACAACAGCTCATACGTGACAGAGAACTATTTATAAAGATGAACGAAAAATTAACGAAATTGTTCTTCCTCAGAGTGATACTCTCTGAAAGACGGTTTCTCATCTCCTACACAACCCTTACACCCTTACACAGTAGCGAAGGGAAAAACTACATTTCAAAATGAAGACTACAACACACACACGTTCACCAGTTTGAAGACTACAAAGTGTAAACTACAATTGTAGTAAAAACTACTTGAAGTGAAGTAATTGTAGTACTACGAAATGAAGTGAAGTAAATGAAGTGAAGTAATTGAAGTGAAGTAATGAAATAATTGTAATATTGATGAAATGAAGTAATTATAGTACTAGTGAAGTAAATTTTTAAATGAAGTGAAGTATTTTTTTCCCAAATAAAAATTTGGCGAGCTAAAAAAAAAAAAAGTCACTATTTAAAGTATGTTTCTCGTGCTTTCGGTAACTTTGAAGTGTATGTACTTTGTAGTGTTCGCTTTGAAATGAAGTGTACTATTTGAAGTTTATATTTTCAATAACTTTGGTGTTTGTAGTTTGTACTGTGCACTACACTTCAAAACGTGCGAAATGTGCATTTCAATGTAATGTAGTACTACATTGTAGTAGTGAGTACAGAGTGGACCCATCACTATTACACACTGATGGTATTTTAACCGGTGACACCTAACCTATATTTGTATCTGATTGTGTCAATGATCAACAACGGTTTTTTTTTCAATTCGATGGTACTAGACAACAGCTTCATCTCAGTTACTAATCATAGATACAGTCAGATATAAATCTCAAATAACTGTACCGCATGTTACCAGTTAAAATAACAGTTTGACCATCACAAACACAAAACATGTTTTGTGTACGTCGATTATTATTTTTCTTTCTAATTCTACCATCTTACCACAAAATTTATTATCACTGCCTTATGTGTGTATTCCTTAAGTATTCGTCTTACGGTATATTTATGTCTTTTTTTTATTTATTTTTTACGTTCCAACAGGCCAAGAGGCCCAATTACAGAAGCTTAATTATAAAACGCCAAGGCTTGAGTAAATAACATTAAATTTTTACCTCACCGGGAATCGAAACCCAGAACCCTCTGTCTTAGAAAACAGTGTCGTGCTCACTGCGCTACGAGGGCCGCCTGATGATGACCAAATAAAATAAATACCCTTTACCATGAACCTTGATTAATAAAATTAACGCCTTGCATAGCAAAGTGTTCGTGTGCTGACTGGCAGTCCGCACCAGGTAGCGCGAGGGTTTCGGTCCATCGGAGAACGGGACCAAAAGCAAACACCAACTAGTGTTTACCGATCCGCTTAGTTGGAGTTTGCTCAAGAACAAGATTTGCTCTTGCAGCTTCGAGAGAGTTAACAGAGATGGCGTTGAATGGTTACTCGGAATATCTGTGGCCCAATCCCCGAGCTGCGGAAGCAACCCAATGAAAGATTATCCCCCTGTCGACAAATACTAAAGCTCCATATTTGTGTGTCGATCAGTATTTCTGGGTAGTTTAAATAACGCACACAAAATTGACTCCAAGTAAGTATTTCTGGTATCATATATATCATGGTTATCAAAAAGTTTTGTGCAGAATCTGTTCGTGGTCGCAGTAGATTTAAATTATCAGCCTGATTTTAAATTAAAATTTAATCACTTTCAGTAAAAGGATTTATATATTCACTTAAATTGAATTGTGCCAAAACAATAACAGAACTTTTAATAACTTTAATAGTTTTAATTAATAATAACAAATAGCTATAACCCATCGAAATGAGTTTAAGGCTGTGAGAACAGCGCTATCTAGAGTAGCGTAGCGTCACGATATGTTAGTGATTACTTTAATATAAATAAATTATATATTTATTTAATGAATAATAATTATAAATGGAACGTCCAGGTTGTAATCAATTTTTTTTTATTAATTTTTTTGGGAGATTAGGTGAAATCTTTGTGATCCTGGGATCTGAAAGTTTTTCTGGTCCCGCAATTGAAAAACCTCGACTCGGGATTTTCGGGATCGATACAAAAGTTCACCCCTTCAGCGGCGACATATTTATATGGACGATCGTGACCGACTCGGGTTTCCAGGCCAACTAAAAGTGCAGAGTATAAAATAATTCAGACAACTTCACCAAAGCCGGCAGGAAATGGTACATTTTTAATAATGGTTTTTGGCTCGCGTCCAAAGTGGGACTCTTCAAATATGGCCAGTTTTGAAAATGTCCCGATCGTAGACACACATTAAAAAAGGCTACATCCATTTTATTGGCCTGTTACAAGTTGGGTAGACCTCACGTGACTCTAGACACTTGTGGGAATTCCTCGATTACGTCTGGCCGTAATACAAGTGTTGCCAACTTGCCAAAGTAATTGTTTTGCCGAATTCAATTTAATATTTTGCTCGACGCGTTACTAACTTCGGATACTTGATATAATTTGGAGCCGTCGGGGAATTGATGATTGAGTTGTCTTCAGTCGTTTTCAAACTAGTTTGACGAGAAATATAGTAATCTCTGGAGTCTTTCTACTTAAACGAGTTATAGTTCATAAAGTTAGCAATGAAATACGTAGACTCGTATGAATTAAAAGTAATAAAAACTCAATAATCATCAATGAGTATCTTGTTCGTGTAAAGGTTACGACGCTCGTGTAGTGATCTGTTAGTTGTTGGTTCGAGCCCCATACCAAGACACCAAGTTTTATTTAATGTATTTATTATTGAATCTTAACAGTTTCAATCATTATAATGTTAGAGCGCAGTTTGCATTGCATAAACTAATTGCAAAGGTTCACAGATGCTTAAGGCGTATTAAATTAAGTACAATGTTGTATAAGAAAATATAAGAAAGCGAAGAGAATATATTATAGTAAGCAACAAACAAAACTAAAGTAAAAAAAATGGTAATAATGAAGAAATGAGATAAATTAATTAGTGTTCATAGTATAACCGGAATAAGGATGGGCGAAAACGGGTGAGAAGTTAGGAGTCAGGGTGGAGGTGGAGGAAGAAAGATTAGATGCAGTGAATGAGTAGCCAAAGTCGATTTAATGATGACGTTTTCATTTTGTAAATTGAGTAATGCTATGGCAAAAAAGTCCTGTTTTCATAACACAAGCATTTCATAACAACATATTTTCATAACATGGCATGAGTTTATTTTGAAAATAGTAAGAATACTAACTGTAAGCCGTCAAAAATGACCGTACTTTTAAATGCCGGTTCCTAACGAATTAGTATTTACTTATTTATAGCCGACACCCGTGAAATAGTAGGGGACGATGGGGTGATTGCGGACGCGGGGTAAATACGGACTAGTAGAGATCTACTCGATCCCTTACTTCCGCGCCCGGCCGCCACGATCACGTGTTACTTTCCGCCATCTTTAGTGCCGAGCAAACATTCACGAAAGAAAGCTGCGCACAATTTTCAAGATAAATAAAATCAAACAATTTTTTGAATTTTGATCTAATTTTTAGTGTTTACTATTTTGAGTGCTATGTCTATGAAGTAAGTGACAATAAAAAGTGATATTTTCTATCGATTACCTCGTTAATGGAGAATAAATTACACAATAACTTTCGATGATAAATTTTGTTAACCAACAAATAATTATCGTTGTTATTTTTTAAACTCGTTGGGTTTATTGCGGACAAGCTCCCTGGGGTAAATACGGGCGTCCGCAATTACCCCTGACCCGATTATTTGTCAAAACCTAAACCAATTTATTGCACATTTTCAGATGTCTCGAAAATATATTCGAAAAAAAAACGAGCATACATCATTGAAACCTTACAAAGAGCTGTACAAGAAATAGAGGATAAAAATACAACTTTTCGTCAGGTGGAAGAGATTCCCATGGCTATACTTCTTAACCAAGTGAAAAAGGGCTTTATTACTACTATTCAAATGTGTATTAAAAAGTCAGTTTTTAATGAAACTCGAGAAAATTAACTGCTCAAATTCATTTTAAAATCGTGTAAAGCCTTCTTTGGGGTAATAATACTTACCTGACTGATAATCCCGTTTTGCTAGTACTGGTTATATTATTGAACCAGAAACTCCACTTGACACCAAAAACACCAACTTTGATAATTCAAGCCAAAGAGAGCCCAAAATGAATCTCAAGTCATCTGTGATGCAGCCAATGATAGTATTTCAAGTCAAAGAAGATCTTAAGAGGCATATCAACTCTTTAGAAACGTTGCTAACATGGAATATTAAAAATAAATAAAACGTGTGAATGAATTATCGCAGGTGATGTTATCAACGATGCCGATTTAAGCCAAAATATGACAAGTCAAACTAGCCAGTCTTCCTCAGTACCATTTATTGACATAGTAAAGGTACCAACTCTATAACCTAATCGTAACAAACGGTGGGTTCAAAAAAATAATTCATTTTTCCAGCACACCGGAAACAGTTTACCTAGAAGAAAAAGAACAAAAGAAACTAGATAGAAAAATAAAGAATCTGAAACAAGAAGAGAAAAAACTACAAAAGAAACCAAAAAAATACTAAAGAAAAACGATTAAAAGTTGAGAAATTTAAAATTTTTTGAAACCGTATAAGAGAATAATTAATATTTTTGCATTTTTTGTCAGGGAAAGTATCGTGACCGCCCCAGAGAAGGCTGGATTGTGTTTTTAAAATCTTAGAATTGGGCTCTTGAGAAATGCGCTGCTGGGAGTTCTTACAGAGGCTTTATTTGTGACTTGTGTGAATGGTGTGGGACCTCGTCCGTAAATACCCCATGCTGTCCATAATTAACCCAACACTCGTCCGTATTTACCCTAAGAGCTACGGGTAATTGCGGACAGACAGGGTTTTGTTTTTGATTAAAAATATATAGTTGTTGATTGATCTCGTAAAATAATTAATGTTGATTTTGTAGGTAACTATAGTTTCATAATAAATAAAGTCAGGCTGATTATTTCTAATAGTATAGGTTTTGTACGTTATTTCGCTTCAGCGTCCGCAATTCACCCATCCTCCCCTAATATCGACTTTTATCAAAACATTTGAACACTTTTTTTATAATACCCCTGTCGGCAGTTAATGACATCTACTATTTTAAACCCTGGCGATTGTGCTTGCGTAAAACTAACGCGACAACATAATTAAATAATTGATATAATAAATAAAATAATAAAAAATTAGAAAAAAAAAATTCGGTACCGGGAATTGAGCCCGAGCCCCCTGGGTGAGAGCCAAATATTCTAGTTACTACACCACACAGAAGATGCCACTGATTGCGGAAAAAATGTTTATAAAGCACTTAGTGTACCTTAAGAAAAGATATTTTAGAAAATATATTGTGCGCTCTATAATTTTTTTTTGGGTACAGATGGTTCGCGGCTTTGTGAAGCTTTATATGTAGTGTATTTTTGAAGGGTCCCTCACATACGGTGATGGCAACTTCTGTAGGTCTCTGCGCTCGAGTTTACTCGCCCGGGATTCAAGCCCCGCCGTTTAATTTAGTTTTTTTAACTGTGAATTCGAACTTACGAAATTACGGCCGAAGTTACGGGGACAGACAGGCAAACGGACGATGCAAATATCATCATCATCGCCGTCATAGCACTTATTTATTTATGGTATACACATCAATCTACGTCAGTTCTGGCACTAATTTTATTACGTTAGTCCCACGTTTGCATACTAAAAATAACTCTTTGTAAATAATTATATATTATAAATTCATAATTAATTCCAAATACACAGTCGAATCATTCAATCTCTCCGATATACGAGTATATAAACTAAATGGCATTGAATATTCAGCACTTTACGAAGGTAAAAGAGCACATATGTAGTTTAAATATTAGCCTCTTGTCATATGAATAAAGCCAATCGCTAAGGCCTTATCGATATATCAAAGATTAATTAAATATTTTTCCCGTCATCAGATAATACTAAAAAATATTCTGTATTGCTACTTGTGTTTTTTCAGTAGTGGAGGAAGTCATTTTTATTAGCAAAAAAAGTATTGGCAGCCAACGATTTTCTAAATCATTTTTCTCAATTTTATATATCCGATAATTTCACGTCCGAGCGGCCCGGCGATAAAACCACCATTTTATTTTTATAAATACTCCAAAGCCCGGAGAATCCATCAATTTTTTTCTCCCATCAAATGATTCATGGAGTGAACGCAGATCAAATATATAATACGTCACAACGCAATAAGCCCCCATCCAGGCGTGGGAAATAATCCTTTGCGAGAGGCACTAGTCGCCAAATTTGAAATTACAATTTAGAGTCCCGAAGCGATTTGATTCGAATAAATTATCATTTTTTATCGCGAAAATTGCGATAAAATCCGCCAAACGGTAGTTTTTTATAGCGATCGGAAAATTATTCAACGAATAGTTTTTCACTACGAAGTGGGTACTGTGTTTTTGTAGAATAAAATTATTTAAGTGTATTTTTATGACTTTATTTTTGTCGCTTCGTATTCTCACGAGATGTTATAAACCAAAAGAAATTACGCGCTGTCAAAATCTCTCGAAATTTATCACTCGGTTATACTGACAACAATAATACGGAACAATCTGGAACGCTCCACAAGTGTCTCGTTAAATCTCGAAAGACCGAAAATGACATTTATTTACCTGTAAATACAACGGCATCACGCGACGCGTTTAACCAACGCGATATCAGAAACGGAGCGCAGTGCAGTTTGACCAGTACTAATATTACAGTATTCCAGCGACAATAAATGAAGGAAGTTCCTGCTGACGTGCGAGAAGTTTTTTGCAAATATTCTGTGCAAATATTGAACAGAATTTTCTAGAAAATGATCGAAGCAACAGAAACAGCATTTATTAGTGTGAATTAAGAAACAGTGTAATAATAAGTATGTGCAACATTCTGAAAATATTAAGTGACTATAAATTTAAGAACGGTTTTCCTATTTATCTCATGTCGAGTGACTTTTTGCGTAATAAATAAATGTTTAAATTGTTTTACTGTTTTTCTTTTGCCTTCCAAGACTACAATCTGTGACACTATATAAGCGCATATAATTACAATTGATCAGGAGACGAAGGCATAAGGTAATTTGTGAATTGCAACATTTATTCTTCCATGAACATGACCACGTCCATTACCATAGTCGGAATAAAGCGCAATCCATCCCTTAACATCATTCTTGTGGTCCAGTCTGCTGGACATTCACACTTAGACTGCAATTTTTCCATTACCTCGAGGATCAGTTTTTGGATCACTGTTGTATACTTCAAATACTAAAAATATATAACATTTCATTTCATTGCCGATGAATCGGCGTTTATTGGACTAGAATAGATATTTGGTGTCTTGATACACACACATAATACAAATAAATTAGGATAAAATATAATAAGCTTCTTGGCGACTACCTACCACGCTAGATATATATATATATAAATATCTGTTCTGAAGTAGGTAGCTTTTTTCAACATTTTATCGCCCTAGATCGACATTTAATATTTATTTTGAAAGAAATTACATACCTACAGTAAGTAAAAATCAAAAGCAAAATATATTTAAAAATATAAAAGTATCATGCGAGATGCAGGAAAAAAATATAAATAAATGCAAACGATACTTTTTTTTATATTTTTTATAAAAACAGCGTCTTTCATATGGATCTACGAAAGCAATGGCGAGCTAACTAAAAGCAAAAGAAAAAAAAAGAAGATTAAATTGGAATGCAAAGAAGAAACAAGAAACAACGTAATTTGGTTAAATGATAAACAAAATCAAAAAAAGTGACAAGCAGAGCTAAAAAATCTGTAAAATATGATAAAATAAATAAAATAAAATGAGTAATATAATCACAATAAAATAAAATAATAACAAATAACAATCTATAAAATGTGCAATAAAATAACATGAAAATATAATAACATCGTCAGGATTGTGGCCTACGTAGACGTATGCAAATATACTTTGTCGTAAAAAATTAAATGTTATTAATTATTATATATTAGATTTAGAGACTTTTTGGTTTCTAAAAGGTATGTTAGTTTTTATAAATAAATAGTAATAATAGTCATATAGGGACAAAATAATAATCCGAGTTAAGCTTAATAAAGCATCACAACACCATTACTTTATGATTATTTTATATGGTTATGAGTGGTCAATGAAAGGTATTTATTTAAATTTTTTTTAATATTTTTTACAAACAGACTGTCAACAGGTCATTATTGACCCTATATATAGATTCTAGAATGACATTAGAATACAAAATATTTTTATTTTTATTTGTTTATTTATTTTGTACAGCAAATACATACAATGATTATTATAAAATAAATTATACCTGTTCTTAGATTCTAAATATTCTATTATCCTCACCATAATATGATCCAATAGCTCGAGTTTATGGGAGGGATATACAAGCCAAATTAGAAGTAGAAATTTTTATTAAATAGAACCATTAGCAACATCCAGGCAATATTACAATACATCGCTGTCCAAATTCAAGAATTTGACATCCTTCTTAAACTACTCTTATTTTGAAAAGTTCCTTTCCTGAAATTTATTGTGTGAACAATATATTGTACCATTTAACTCCAATGTATGTATAGTGGTGTTGTACAATGGTGGTAGTACAAAAATAAATATGGCGAATGAAGTACGACGATATTGGCCCTTTTTATTCGATATCCGGTAAAATTACAATATCAGCCAGTAACACTTTTTTATCTCTTGTTGCAGGTGCACCATGCCCCGCGTCACCAAATGCCTCACCTACATCGGCCTGATGGCCCTTCTGCATCAGTCCACCAGGTTCTTCGACAGGACCTACAACCCGGTGCGGATCCTGTGGAACGGCAGGATCGAGGACGTCTGCAAGGTCTCCATCGCGGTCTGGGTGGACGAAATCATCACCCAGGACGTCTACTTCACCACCTACTACATGTTCAGAGTGATATTCGTCCACCTGATTCCCTGCGTGTCGCTCGTGGTCCTGAACGTCCTCCTCTTCAGGGCCATGCGGGAAGCCCAACTAAAAAGGCGAAAACTCTTCAAGGAGAATCGCAAATCCGAGTGCAAGAAGCTGCGCGACTCCAACTGCACAACTCTGATGCTGATCGTGGTGGTGACCGTGTTCCTGATGGTGGAGATCCCCGTAGCCGTCGTCACGATCCTGCACATCATCTCGAGCTCCATCACCGAGATCCTGGACTACGACATCGCCAACCTGCTGATCCTGATCACGAACTTCTTCATCATGGCCTCTTACCCGGTAAACTTCGCCATTTATTGCGGGATGTCGCGGCAGTTCAGGGAGACGTTCAAGGAGCTGTTCGTCAGGGGCGGCACCGCCAACAGAAAGAACGGCGGGTCCAGCAGGTATTCTCTAGTCAACGGCCCGAGGACTTGTACCAACGAAACAGTCCTCTAAAAAATATTGCGGAAAAATGTTTTTAATATAATATAAGACTTGAATTGCAAAAGTATGCTGTTAATGGATATATATACAGTTAGATAGAATTATGAATAAAATTAAAATTAAAGTACTTTGAACAATTATAATTTTATTAGCAACTGAGAATCTTAAGATAACTGGTTTAGATATACGATTTTAGTTGTTCGGTAAATGTATTTAATCGTACAATTTGTGCTCTTGGCGGCAAAACTAGAGGCAACCGAATTAAATTCTGTATATCATCTCTCCGATTTAAAAGTTTGCACTTTTTATTAATGCGTATCTAGCGGAAATTTTTTTATTGACTTATACATTTCTTTTCATACTTTTTAATTTATATTAACAGCGCGTTCGATATTAACAACAAAAATGAATCATTGTACATTTTCATTATTGATTCTTCACCTTCATTCTGGAAAAGTCAAGGCTTTAACGCAGACTTGAGACAACTTCTTCTAGCTCTCACTGTCTTTCATTACAAATCTTCTGTTAATTTCAAGTGAGACGTTAGTCTCCTTCCTGAATAAATAATATATAAAATATGATGTCGTTCTTATGGCGTCCTTCTGACAGGATTCTTTGGTAAATCTTTTTCAATCAATTTGTAAGGATTTCCGATTATCAAATCATTATTCAGTCTCTCCATCTGATTTTCTGCCATCCTCAAAGATATCTTATCATCTCAATTGTTTGTAATTATTAATTTAACCCTTTATATAATTACATACCTAGCCATTATTATTGCTCGTTCATTCGTTGATCTATCTTTTAAAACCTGACATTTTGGTTTTCTTTGATTCTCGCAGAATTCTACAGATATTGTACATATATAGGAATTTAGAATACAAAAGCAGACGGCCACCTAAATATAATATAAATGAAAAACATCACAGTTTTTCTTAATCTTTAAACATTCAATTACATACCATTCTCGGAAAATGCAAGATAAATACAAAATATGCAATGTACAGCAACAGAGAATTTCAATACAGTTCGCGATCTAAATATGTAACACCGAAATGTGAAAAGTCGTCCGCCATTGATTCTGACGTTTGGTTGTTTGGCATTTAAGCCGCTAGAGCGGGCGGTCTACGAATATAACCTGCATACAAATACAGATACAAATGTATGAATAATCAATTATTTAATTGAAATTAGTTTCATTTGACCGTGAACTTGTGAACTAAACAATTGTAAATCAATAGTGATGAATATATTTGGAATGTTTTGGTCGCCATTTCATTCTAATAATTTTAACGAAGGAATACAATTCCCGGATTCTAATGGTCATACAAAAAACTGTATTCATTTGCGTACTTTCACATGTGTACCTACGGGTTATTATTATTTGTTTTATATATTAATCATATTACTTATATTTGATATTCAATATACTTTGAAATTTCATAAATTACTTAAAACATAGGAGAATTTACTAAATTTGAAGTTGCCAATTTGATGTTTTAAGTTTACAATTTTAAATTTTATTTTATTATTACGTAGATATTGTATTTTATATACATTTATGGAAAATGTAATTTCATATAATGAGGGTATCTACTTATGTGAGAGAAATTATTTTTCTTTTTGATGGATCTTAAACATGTTTAATTGTATTTAATATTTTGTTTGATAAGTACTTTAAAATATGAATTTAAATTAATTTTATTAATACAATCAAACTTTCAAACTTTGTACAAATCACACTGATTGATTAAACATCGACCGGTCTCGATTATGGACTTTATCTTCATCAGGACGGACGCATACTAACAGATCCGTAAAATAAAATATGCAATGAAAGTGGGAATGTGGGGAGAAGTTTGTCTATCTCCTAACAACACTCCCACCACGACTGAGGTAGCACCCCTGACCGTTAAAATTGATTCTTTACATTTTTAGGATCAGTTAGTGTGCGTCCAACCTAAAGAAGATTCTGGGATTTCGAAACCGGTCAATGTAAAATAATATAAGTGTTTTCTACAAAGCAAGATAGTTTTGTTTTTAAATTAAATATTGTGTAGAACCACAAAAATTAAAAATGTGTTCTAGGTTCAGCTGTTGCTAAATTACCTATAGTAGGTATTGCTAACGTTTCGAGAACTATGTAAAATCGGCATTGTAAAAAATTATGTTGACCTATGGTTCTAACTGTTTTAAACGTGACAATTGTAAGGAAATGAGTATACATCGTTTCGACAACCACACATAATATAGATGCACACAAGTCAACTGCACACAATCAGCTTATTATTCTACAACCGTTACTTTGGATTGTGTGAAGAAGCGTGGCTTAACTTAACATAACTTTAAAATATATTATTTATATACTAGCTTGATGCTAAATAGTAAAGTTTAATGTAAAATAAATGTTTAAGTGCAAATTATTTTCTCCTTCGTCTTTCCACTGCTGGATATAGGCCTCTTCCATATTTTTCCATTCTTCCCTGCTGTTGGCTAATTGTAGCCATTTCTTTCCCCCCACAGCGACAACATCATCGCCCATTTCTTTTGAGGTCTTCCGATGCCTCTTTTGTTTTCCCAAGGTCTCCATTTCAGAACTCTGGGAGGTCATCTTGTAGTATCCTGTCTTGCAACGTGTCCTGCTCATTGCCATTTTAGCTTCGCTACACTATCCATGATATCCACTATCTCTTAGGCTAACTCCAAGCATGGATCTCTCCATGGATCGTTGCGTGCATTTGAGCTTTTCTACACTTTTCTTTGTAAGGGCCATAGTCTCCAATCCATACGTCTTCACTGGCAGTATGCACGATTCAAAGGCTTTTCTTTTTAGGCTAATTGGGATCTCTTTGTTCTCGAAGATATGTTTGAGTTTGCCAAAAGCAGCCCAGCTCATTCCTATTCATCTTGGCAATTCTGCTGTTTGGTTCTCTTTGTTTGGATTATGGTTGTCGACAACAATTTATACAGTGAATAACGTTTTATAGCGCGGATTTTTGACGTCTGGCATCTAAATCGTTTTTATTAAATTTTTCGACATTATTGTGTCGATCGGCAAGGTCTAGATCGTTCATAACGTCTTCCCTTGTACATCTTACTATCTCCTTCGTCATCCAATCACTTTGGAAGGCAGCGCTAATTGCACCCGCGATGTTGTCCCGCGCTGCGCATGCGCCAAATTATTTATGCAATTTCCGGCGCTTCTACCGTCACGCGCAAATATTGTCCCGCGACTTCCGCCCGCCAAAGGCGACGCGACGCTCAAATTCAGAAATTCAAATTCAGATATCGTATCCTATGCGGAATTTCGTGGCGGAGCAAACGTTGGATGATTTCAATCACAGCCACTTGATTTTAAAACCATCCTACTCCTTTGAACACTCAAAAGATGACGTTTGTGTCAATGTAAATTACTTTCATCATCATCATTCTTGGCACCACAACCCTTGGTGGGTCTCGGCCTCCTCAATAATTTTCCTCCACTCATCTCGGTCTAGTGCCAGCTCTCTCCAGTTTCGAAGGTCTAAGACAGAGATATCTTTGAGGACGTTTTCACTCCATCTTATTTTTGGCCTTCCTAAGCTCCTTCGACCTGTTGGCCTTGAGTTTAGCAGGGACTTTGGTGCTTGATGCTCGGACATTCTCTACACATGGCCCAGCCACCGAAGTCTTCCCAGTTTTGTAAATTTTGTGACGTTTGGCTCCTTACTTAGAGTATAGAGCTCGTTGTTGTAACGTGTGTGCCAAAGTCCATTTTCTAAAACCGGTCCGAAGATACGCCTCAAAATTTTCCTTTCAAAAACGTCCAGTGCTCGCTCATTCCTCTTAGTTACTACCCACGTCTCAGCTGCGTACGTGAACACTGGCCTAATAAGCGTTTTATTTATTTGCGTAAATTACTTTATTTAATAATTATTATTAAGGTGCTTACTTATTCTGTTTTCTGGGCGACTAGCAACCAACGCATTAATAAACTGCATACAACAGAAATGCGCGTGTTACGCTGGTGTCACACTGCTAGATGAATTTCGAAATGAGCACATAAGAGGTAGCTTTAAAATCGCCCCAATTAAAGACAAAACCAAAGAGAAACGTCTACGGCGGTATGGTCACGTCCAGAGACGCCCAGAAGACAGTTTGGTGAAGCCCTAACTCTGCCAATGACAAAACGCAAACGTGGACGATCAAAAGAGACCTGAAAGAGGATCAACTGGAAGACAGCACGGCGCAGAACTCTGCCCAATGGAGAAAGTGGATAAGGAAGGCCGACCCCAAGTAAATGGGACTAACGGTCTAGGAAGAAGAAGAAGTACTTCCTTTTTGTAAACATTACATTATAAATTATTTATATTTCGAAATTTTCGTGATTAACTTTGTGGAAGTTCATTGTAAATAATTATGAATAGAACACAACTTTGTTTACTTCACACAATGACAGTTTAATTAAATAAATTAATTAAATTAAAACGTAATGAAGATGATGCAGTAAGCATCGAAATCGTTTTAATTTAATTTATTTATTTAATTAAACTGTCATTGTGTGAAGTAAACAACATTGTGTTCTATTCATAGTTATTTATAAATTATTTATTTATTTCAATATACGGCACAGAAGTACTTTTTACATAATAATATATATAATATGGTATTATTTCAATTAATTAAATTAAGATGGAGTGACAACGTCCTCAAAGATATCTCTGCCTTAGAGCTTCGAAACTGGAGAGAGCTGGCACTAGACCGAGATGAGTGGAGAAAAATTATTGAGGAGGCCAAGACCCAACAAGGGTTGTAGTGCCAAGAATGATGATGATGAGACCCTCAATAATAATTATTTCGAATTTCCAGCCGTAACTTCCAAGGGTTGTAGTGCCAAGAATTATGATCATCAATTAACTGATTAAAAAATTTGAGGAGTGTCGTTATAGAAAAAAAATACATTTAATTTATAAATATTGAAGAACTTAACGAATAAATTTTCAATTGATACCTTTCCATAAAAAAATGTGAAATAAAATGCAAAAGCAACTATGAGAAAAGGTGCTCGTCATGTCCGTCTGTCTATCTGTCTGTCCCCGGATGTGTAACGCCCGTAATTTCTTTCGAATTCGCGGCTAAAAAATGAAATTAAACGGCCGGAGATGGGGCTTGAACCCCGGGCCTGCAAACCCAAGGGCGGCAACGATAGCGATGTTGCTACCGCTGCCTCTCCGCGGACCGCCAAAAGGACACTATAAATATATAGTAGGTCTTAGCAAAGACGTGAACCAATGTTACATTATGTTTAACAGCTAGTTATATAATAAAAATAAAAATACCTTCATTTACCATCATTCTTTAGATAGAACTATGTAATTTAATATGATGGTTCTAATATATCACAGTAACTTACGAATATTTGATTTCATCGCCACCTTAGCGTTCGGAGAAATCGGTAAAACAGAGTGTTACACATTTATGAGATTTATGGAGCGCGCATGAACCCAATTTCAATAGCGAAACGATTGATATAATTTTCAGATTAAAAATTTAAAAGAGAAAGCGTTTTCAATTTTTGTAATAGGCCTGCCTAGATTACGTATATGGCAGGTCTGAAGAGCAATACATTATTAAAATCTTTCAAGAAATGAAACCGAGGTCTGAAGGAGAATTAGTGTGACCAATGTCGAAACAACATTTCGAAAAAACTTTCCATTTCAAGTGTCGTAAGGGATGAGGTATGACTAGTTAAAGTAGCCCTTTTTTCTATAGCTCACATTTTAATTAAATAAATTATTAATTTCTCCTGATAACGAGAGGAACTACTCTTCTCCAAACTGTAGTACTGACAAAATTATTCAACGTGTGTATATTACAAAGTTCAATTTACTGTTAATTTAAATGTTCTATACGTTACTTGATTTTTTAGAAATGAGCGGAAATAAAATATATGTCTCGTAATATTCCTATAACAATAAATTATTATTATACAGGTAATTAATAGATGATTGGTAAAATTTAGAAGAGTACATAAAAATGTTACAAATATACACACTATTTCATTTCATTCTAATGAGGCTTTCGTAATTTTTTTTTTTTGAGATATAGAACATAAAGATGCCGTGTTTTAAATATGATTACGGTACTACGATTTTCGAAATAAATTTTTCGTAATCTGCAAGTCATTCATGGTGAAATGGCAAACCAAAGCCATGATGAGCCAGTTGATTTGGTGTTGCCATTTCAAAAAGTAAACTTCAAAAAATACCCTATATTGAAACACAATGGCATACAATTATCTTACCAATAAAACTAATACTATGACCATTACCACGATTTATATGTATTTTATTTCATTTTAAAGTTCTGTAGATATCTCTAAAACAAAACTCCTTATTCTTGGAACACTACATTCATATATTATATTAAAATACTAAATTTTCTTAAAAAAAAAACACAACAGATAATATAAACATAAAACGAAATTCCCTTCCTCTCGTACTCATAAAGAAAATCTTTTTCGTGCTTAACCATAAATTGTTTCCGTATTTTACAAAATATATAGAATTTAATACATTTCCAAGCTTTGCCGGTATCATTTATTAAATATAATACATGTTATACTAATCTCGGCAATTTCGTCTGAATACGAGCGATCGTTTGCGAAATTCCCGTGTAAAATGCCTGGCATTTTTAAGAAGAAAAAAGGGAACGTTAGGAATCCCGAGTCGAGATATTTTCCCTTATTTCTACGTTTATATGTAAATCTTCGTTCTTCCCTTTCCCCCGCTGCCCCAAAACCCACCCAGCAGCCGATACGACATATTGAATTCTCGGGTCGCCGATTCGCATTTCATTTCGACTTAAGGCAGACTTCCAAGTGCGTGAAAACGGGAACGTGAACGACTTCCGAACCACAATCGGCTCATTCACTTGCAAAGTCTGACCAGAAGGGTGTGATTTTTCTGATTTTTGTTATTCTTTCCCGATATCCCACTTCTCCATTAAAGTAGATAAAGAAGAGATGAATCGCTACACATGCCTATTTTTTCCATTTTTTTATTTATTTATATTAATAATATTTTAGGCGCATAGCAACAGAGCGATTACAAATATAATAAAAAAAAGTGAAAATGAAAAGTCCCCAAAAAAAATTTCATTTCTGTAATGTTTTAGGGTTTACAAGATAACTTTTCAACTATTGCTTTGACGTAATAAATGTCTATGGAAGAAACATAGACAATATTATTACAATTCAAATAAAATTAAAAACATAGAAATCCGTCCAGCATTTATCGAGATAAAGCGTAAAAGCGAAGGTACTCGTCCGCCATCTTTGATTGCTTCCCCATCTCCCCTCCAACACTTTGGCACTCTACGACCGACAGATTTGTATTCAAGACATCACAAAAAATTTATTTTTAGCATATTTTTTGCTTGTACTACGGCGGGCCGCACTGTATGTACATAATTCACAACTATAACGTAGAAGAAGTTAACATCGTAAATTTACAACTTTAAAACAAAGATAACCACATCAGTTTTCGAATAACCTATATTTTATGAACTATCTCCTCTCCAACACAAGTATTTTATTGAAAAATCACTTTAAAACACTCAACGCATTTTAATATCCGTCTGATGAATTTCGCAAAGGATTGTGCGCGGATTCAAATTCGTATGCGGATGATGCTATATTACACGCAATTGCATCCCTATACGATGGAAGTACTGCATATGTAAGAATCAATTTATAATTCACCTCATAGTTTAATATTACATAGCTTATTGGGGTTGTTACCTACTATAGAGTATACTTAAATAAAATATTTCAAGTTTGATACTATAACATAAGTCTGGCGATCGCTGGCTATCTACTATTTAATTCAAAGACTGCTCCTATCTCGTCAATACCTTGGGAATTCCGACCAAATACGATTCAACGAAAATCACACATTTCCTTAAAACGTCAAACGACAATGACGCCCTCCCGCCGGTTTCCCGTTGCCGTAAAATACTAAAACCACCTTTAAACTAATCACTTAGATTGTCAAAGCTCAGGATGTACAAAGATGATAAGCGGCTGTAAAAAATCGATACCAACAGAGCATAATGGCAGGATTATATATCGTGCCGTATTCACACATACACACATGTACACGAGTTAGTCAAAATGTAATTCTAAAGCTTTGTAAGAAAATGGTCAAAGGAGGTGTATAAAGTGTTACAAATACAATATCTGTATATGTATTTGTAACACTTGCTTAACGTTTAATTATTTAAAGTTACACTTAACAATTATGTATGGTCAACCGCTGAGAGCTTTGGTATTTTTTTTCACTGTTTATCTAGTTTGCATACATATGTTGTATGGGCTAATAAATGATTTACATTAAAACTTATTATATTACGTAATCTACAGTCATTTAAAGTTTCTCATTGTAAACTTTTTGCACTCCAGTTTAAACTCCTTTATATTTACTGTGTTTTGTAAAGTTTTCAGCAGGCTATCGAAGACTTTAAGGCCTTTGTATATTAGACAATTTAGTGAATTGTTTTTCTTTTTCTTTTGAAGTCTTACGCTGTCGGCGTCTCTTGTACAGTTTGAATGAAAATCTTTATTTTATCTCATCCTGTTATCAAATATTTGGGCAATGATCCGTGTTTGTTTCAAAATATTTACCGTATTTTCGTTATTTTTGTCCTTCATTTCAATATTTTACGCGTTGCTTTATTTTAAACTATTTATAATATCTTTAGCATTCTTTAGTTGCTTATAAATAATGTGATGGAACAGTAATCAATATGCCGGAGAGTCATGGTATTATACATTATGACCCATCTCATTCTGTTAACAGCTGGATTCTTCTTTTATATGGAGCCAATGGTAGTGCAAATGACAGATAAATATGTTATAAATTAAGAATTCTTTTTGCACGAGTCAGACAAACTCTCGACGGTTGACCTTAATGCAATATTGTAAGAGAGAACTTTCTGAGAATGTCAACGTAACTAGCAGAAAATAATCGGTTATTGCTGACGCCAGCTCTCTCGCGACAATTGTCAGTGTTTCCCGTAAACAACACAAAACCTTTTCGCCGAGACAATTTATTAATTTTAAATATTATTTAACCTTGTTTAAAAACTTTACCTTAACAATAAACTACGTCTTCATTTAAAAACACAACGTGGTTTATTATCAAACAAGGGAAAGTACTCAAACGTAATCTAATTTAACTTAACCAAAAAATACTTTATCAGACATTCTTAAAATGAATTAAATACGTAACAAAACATTGCATGGATTGCGGCGGTGGGGGACGAAATGAAACACTTGAATTGATTAAAGATTTTATTTAAAAAGTCACTATACACAGACTTAATTGAAGCACTTTTCTGTAATTCGTACTAATCGGCACTCGAGAATATTTATTACGTTGTTTGTATCGAACTGATTCGCTCACTAGAAATATTCAGTAAGCAGTGCATTTGGTGCAGCACTCGTGAACCAGTATACACGACACCGACTTCTTACACCGAGGGTTCTTGATTATATTCCTCATGTCGTTGTAATAAATCTGTGTGATTTACTCAAGCATGGGAGTTTTGGGTATGTAATTGGGCCTTTTGAAGCGTTAAAATAAAAATATATTTCGTTATGTATAAACAGAATTCACCTATTTTACAATTTGTTTTGCGAGTGTTTCAATAAGAATCAATAATACTTATTATTTAAAATAAAACAAAAATCACTTTGTTTTCGACACTTTATTAGATTAAACAATCTACATGTTTCAAGAACAATGTTCTCTACTTCAGGATTAAGTGGAAAAATATTCAATATTGTGATATGCAAAAATTTTGTCTGTCAAATTTAATAAATAAATACACAGACAAAATTTTTGCATAACCCAATATTGAATATTTTTCCACTTAACATTCCACCCTCTCCAGATGACCCATAATAATTAACACCTCTGACCTCCCCCCCCTCCCACCCCTCACCAATCCCTTCACCGGAACACATTTGCGTAGTTTACTTTTTCAAGTTTTAATACGCCAATAATCCTGAAGGAGAGAACATTGTTCTCGAAACATGTAGATTTTTTAATCTAATAAAGTGGTGAAAACAAAGTGATTTGTGTTTTATTACTTCCTTTCTTTTAACTCGTGGCGTCTGCTTGTTTGCTTGTCTGACGAAAAAACTTTGGATCGATTTTTAACCCTTTTCCCGTGATCCAATCGAGCTGAAACTTTGAAAGTAGACTCGTGGCAACGATAAAAAATATCTATCCAATTTTCGTTAACAAAAAATAATAATTTTAGTATAATTTTGGATTTTTCAAATTTTTAATGGTTTTTTCATGCAACTCAGTAAATTGTATGGAGATTCCGACGCATAAGGTAGACACGAAACCCGAAAATGAGAAAGGGGGCATTGTAAAAACTTGGTTTTTATGGGTTACTTTTTTTTAAAAATAATGTCACCACAAAGTTCAAGCCTTCACACAGAAGAAAAAATATTCTTCGAATAGTAATTATTATTTGATAAGTCACTTAAATGATTGTCCAAATAAATGCATATATTAAAGTCGTTTATCTCCGTATTAGGACATTATTGCTCGAATATTTTCCACTCATAATTTAGACAGGAATCTACCTGTGTTGGGAAAAATCTCTTTTACCCCCTGTATCATTTTACTAAGTCCATATTAAAAAGTTAGCCACGAGATACGTTTTTAAACGCTGAAATTGTTGAGGTATTTTTTTATTACTTTGAGATAAATATGCTTTAAAGTAATGTTGGTCTCGCAAAGCACTGCGGTTGCGATAAAAATTAAGTTTGGAGTCTCTAAAAGTTGAAAGGGCCAAATAAAGTTATTTATGAAAAAATATTTCGCGAGAATTTCTAACGACAGCACGTTAATTTAATAACAGATATCACTTTACTGTTCAGATGAGTGATATTATAACCTTTCTAGGCACAGCTGTAAACTGTGAAATATTTCGTTTTAAATATTGAAAATAGGACTCTTGGGCACAGCTGTATCTTTTTATTTATCTTCATCTTCATTCCCCTGACCTAGTAGGGTCGGGGATCCAAAGACAAGGTATTTCCATGTTCCCCTGTCTTGCGCTGCTTCTGTATGAGTCAACCAGTCTAGACACATTCTGTTTTCGTACGCATTTTTCTGTTGCCTCTCCCAGTTTAATCTGGGGTGATTCACCGGCCATCTTCCTTCTAGAGTTTCCAGGAGGATTCTTCTTGTTATTCGTTCCTCTAACATTCTTAGCACATGTCCAAAGATGTGATTTTTCTATTTCTGGGAGTAGGGGTTCCATGCCGAGTATATGCCTTATGTCGGCACTTCTCACTCTGTTCATCAATGTGACTCCCTTAGAAGACTCATCTCAGCAGGCTGGATCCTTGCTCTCACTCTCTCCGTCAGGATCCAAATTTGATGGCCATATAGGGTAGGCCTGTACACAGATTTGAAAACAGTCAGTTTTGTCTTGACACTAAGCTCGAATTTTCTTATCACCGCACTATACAGAGAACGTAGAACGCCGGCCGCAACTCCGATTCATCAATATATTTTACTTTTCTGCCTCTCGTCGCTAGAAAGTTCCACCCCAAGGTATTTGAACTTTTTGACTTGCTTCAGCTGGGTCCCCTGTATGCTGATCGAGCACTGCTCTTACGTCTCTTCCTACGACCATAATCTCTGTTTTGGCAGTACTAATCTTCATCCCTACTTGAGTGCACTCTTCATTGAAGGAGTTTATCCATTCTCGTAAGTCCTCTTTTAGGGGAGCCAGCCTTGCTGTATCATCCGCGAAGAGTAAAGAATCTATTTCCACATCCCCAACTCTCACGGCCCTTGCTGTTTGGCTTTTCCCACTTATCCTGTCCATATAAAGGGTCTTTTTATTTATTTTATTTTAATTATATTTTGAAGTTATCTTCTTTTGGCGCATTTAGGGTAAATTTTTTATTTTAACGGTAGTTGCAGCGGAAATGCGAGACCACGAAATACGCTAGCATCCACTAAACTGTCAAAAACTTATTCACTTGAAATAAGTATTCAAGTAGCATAAATAATGTATTGTGGTCCATCTTAAATCGAGTACCAATCAAAAAGAAGCTCAATTTAAAAGCTGACGAATGATTAGTTATTGAATTGAAAATTACAACTGTTTATTGGATTACGATTTTAGGTGCGCATGTTATCGTCGATATTTTTGTAAAAACGAATCTTGAAGCTACAAAATTACCGTAGGAATATAGTGTGCGTGTGTTTCAAGATACATTACAGATGACTCACAGAGACGAAGCTATTAATATGGGAAATATTGATTAACCATGTTGACCACCACATCAATCAAATTTCTGTATATTGTATTTATGCTATTTTATACACCTCGTTCTACGCATGATACGTTCTACGTATGCTAACGCCCTCTGTTGTTGAAATTTTCCTTCCCATTTTGAGTATATAGATGACGCCGTTGGTAATGAGATAAGTGTTTTAGAGTTTGCAACAGTTTTTTTATATGTATATGACATTCATCCGAAATAAGCATTATAAAAATATATACTAGAATAACTTTTCGAATTGGTGAAAGTTAAGTGATCACTTAAGCCAACCATACGATAGGTCGTAAACCCTACGTAAACCCAGAGACTTCCATATCTACTTTTCCATATAAATAATTAATACGTACACTACGTCTGCGTGAGACATCTATAATATATCTTGATGATCCCACTTGGGACAAAATTAAGTACATATTGAGTTATTGGAAAATTTGAACATACGTACCTACTCAAAATATTCTCAATTATTATTTTTTATATCCCATGGATAATGACGGGAGAAAAACATGTTTTCAAATTTACACACGATAATTGGTGGACACCAACCTACTAATGATCAAACATAATAATTTCGTTATCTGTCCGTCCGTCTGTCTGTCCGTAACTTCGTGTAACGTCCGTAATTTCGTTCGAATTCACGGCTAAAAAAACAAATTAAACGGCCCGAGATGGGGCTTGAATCCCGGGCCCGCAAACCCGAACCGAACCGGCCGCTTAACGTACGTTGCTACGTCTCCGTGGACCGTCAAAAATACATTATATACAAGGGCTTATTAGAAAAGACGCAAACCATTTCATGTTCTGTTACTTTTGTTATCCATTACTTTTAAATTGTTCAAAAACAATGGCTGTGGCTTTTCGGACATTCGTATCCAGCTTCAAGAAAAAAATAAGACCTTAACCATATTTCTTTCAATTTTGACACATTAAATTGCCCTTAGCTTCGGATTCCAAACCGAAATTTAGCTTCCGCTTAATTGCAGTTTTACTGCCATTGGCGCAACCATTCATCATTTGTATTAGCTAGTGGCCAGAGTAAGATTTTTTATTTAAAATTCTTAAATTATAACAATGCTATATCTAAATCATATTACGTTACATTATTGAAATAAAACCCATGAAATAAGTGTATACCCGACGCGAATCGTCGGGATACTGGAATTGAGGGATAAAATACGGGAAATAGAGGGTCAAAAAATAATGATGGGGATGGGAATGAAGAAAGAACGAAATGTGAATATTATTTGACATGGGAAGAAACGTATGATCGACGGAGGGTAGACCAACTCACCACACAAAACTTTCCTTCTCCTTTTGGTTTCACTGCGATGTTGAACTTGAAGCACTTTACAGAACTTGGCGAATATTGCTTGCTAAAAGGTTCGATAAACGTGCGACACAAAAATTTATACTGGACGATAACTTTGACAATTCTTTTGACACGACAACAGCGAACGATTTTGCTCACATGGGGGTAGTTTTTCGACTATCTTAGTTATATGGCGAAGGGAAGGATGAGTAGGGAGGTCGGCGTCATATGACAAATTCGCGTCACGAGAACTAAAACGCCTAGGAATAGGCAAATACGGATCAAATGGTATTGTTTTTGCTTAACAAGCTTCATCCCGAAACATCTTGCTATGAGTGTCTACATGTATATCTACACAGGTGAATATATGTTATAAACTAATTAACTTATATCATCTTAACTAACTAAGTAACTCTTATATCAACTAATTTAAATACTAAAGGAACAGTAACAGAATATAAAAATTTGGATAGAAGAACATATTATACCTGAACACAATATAAGAAAAATAAAAGGTTACAAACAGCTTTGTATAAATAAATCACAGTGTAATGTACATTCTTTATATACATTCTTATTGTCTTATAATATTTTCTTCTTGTCGTATGTTAGAGATCATTATTTTCAGATTATCACACTAAGTGCAAGCAAATCTCCAATGCACTGTTATCGGCCGGGGAGCGGAATCTTAAACAAATCTGCTCCGTATTGAAATTGAACATGGTCTAATAATTAAAAAAAAGGGGTCATCCGACACACCTTTATTCGAACATTTTTAAATGTTAATATTTATTGATCTAGCTCATAGTTCCTAAAAAAAACAAAAGCATAGTTTTATAACTTAAAATCGCACACGACAAAAACACATTCTTACCACAGAATTTATTATTTTTATTTTATTTCATTGCTACACATTAAATATTTCCATTTTAGGTGTAGTTTTACTGTGCCTGTCTCACTAGAAAACACCGTGTTGAGGCAGGGAAAGTTTAAAATTTTGATTAAATTATACGCAAGTAACATATTATATAAATTGGTAAAAGAAAAAGATTAATCATCGTCTACATTCTGCCACAAATAACAGTGTTTACATGAAAACATGATTAATAATAGAGTTCCAATAAATGATCGACCCATTTCTCTTATCCTAATTTTAATCATTGATTTTACATTTTTCTTAATATACTTACTCAATTTATATATTAATATACTTAAAAATACTTACTAGTATAGTAATAGGGATACTTAAAAAGCCATATATGTTGAAAAATAGCCTATGAAACTTATATTGTCAGGAACTAAGACAACTTATTGCAGAACAGGGTTTATTACCTAATATAATAAAATATTTAGGAGGCCAAGACCCACCAAGGGTTGTAGTTCCAAGAGTGATGATAATAAAATATCTCCGTACTTTCTTATTATTAAATTCATACATAATTTAAATTATTTATTATTAACATGTAAAAAAATATTTTATACAAAATTGTTTGGTTAAATGTATGATAAAGGCCGATTTCTCAGTAATGAAAATAAAATTGATGCCGCCGCCACTTTTATAGAATATTTTTCTGGAATCTCCTCGAACATTTTCGTGTATTCTATCGATTACTAGTTGTTTCAAAATTATTCCATGTGTAGTTCTTCTCGATTTAGGATCTCGTTACAAAATATTATCCTGTTTATAGCAGCTCGAAATTAGAATTATTGACATTAAAATTCTCCGTCAAAATGTCTTTCGTCTTCTAGGAATATGTGGTATTTTTCTAGATGTCTCAGTTGTCATAATATTTATTTTCTGTTTTTTTTTTCACGTTTTACTAATTTCTTTTTCCTCTCGCACTCGTAGTATCACATTTTCGTTAGTAATCTTATCAATCCTGTTTATTCGATGGACATCACATTGTCGTCATTAATATTATCAATCCAGCTGTTTTTTGAAGCCGTCTACAAATTCACTTGTCTTTATTTGTAGATGTTGCGTTGTTCTCCTGATTCAATTTTCTCAAAAGCTCTGAACATCGCGCACGAGGTTCGGTTTTTAATCTACCAATCAAAACACGTATTAATCAATCAATGACTGCGGAAGCACACCAGCGTGAAGCACATCGATCACCCCTGCACACTTGATGTTCAGCGCGTGCAATCTTAGCTATGTGTGTTACTTAATTACCCCTTTGATTGATGATGTAGAATGCTAGAATGGTACATTTTCCTTGTTAATTTATTCCGAGCGTGGAACAACATGCCCCTAATCTCGAGCTGATAAAACCAGAACTTTAGGAAGATTGACTACTATACTAGTCAAATATATTTTTCAATTTTTTTTTTTGAAAAACATACGAGAGACCCGAGGGGTCTATTTGCATAATATATAAACATTTGGATAGTAAAAGAAACATATATATTAAAGAGACAAAAATATTTCAGTCATTTTTTTATTATGTCTTTGTATTTCTTAGTATATTTGTTACTTCTTTTATAAATCTGTGAAGATTTAGTTGTCTTGTCTGTTGTGGTGAGTCATCATATTATATTTTCAGTCCATTGCAGATGAGTCGCAATTGTCCGGTTTTTTGTAATATAACATAATTGATGTGATAGTTTTGAGTTGTTTTATTGCGGTGTTGATGGGTTTTTGTGAAAAAAAAAATGCATTTTAAATCAATTTTAGTTATGGAGTGCGTGTTCAAATATCTAACCTGTTACGTAAACGGCACGATCGATTTGTTGCACTCAGTCAACATCGGGACGCCATGGTTTGTGAACAGTAAATCCGATCGGAACGAAACAAGTGCTAGACGATAGCTTACGAGCCTCTCTGTCAAACAAATAAAGTGCAAAGACGTAAGGATAGGCAATTTATGAGGTTTAAGTAAATTGATGATTGAACAAAAAATTCTCGTTAAAAGTGGTGTCTTTGTATAAAAAAAATGTAATTCAATTTTAAATTCTCAATTTGGATTTTTAGACATTTCATATTTCTGCATACTTTTTTTAATATATTGCTGGTGAAATTTCAATATTTTTGATGATATCTTCCAAATTGATTTTTTTTTTATGGACGCTTGGAATTTACAAGTCTAGTCACACTTATATATTTTTCTGTGGTTCCAAGTTTATCCACGATTTTCGAAAAGCCTCAAACATAATAGTATATTTGCATAACCCTCGATACAAAAAAACCACTCGATATCACATACAATCCCTCACACCTTCAAACGCCTTCAAAGGACTAACCAGAACTCTTCACGGTTTAGGGCATTCGTAGAAGGAAGGTGATTGTGTCAAGTATTTTGAATTGAATTAGATTATGCAAAGTGCTCCTCAAAGTTTGTTGTCAAAAAGTCTGCCTGAGTGACTAGAAACGGACGAGGAAAAAATGAAAGGACAGAAAAAATTATGGCAAAAAAAATCCATCTCCTCTGCATTCCCCCACGAGAAGATGATTGAAAGTAAGTAAATAAATAATACTTTACTATTATTTTTTCCTCTGTCAATGAATTTTGTAATATTCTGAACTGATTTCTTATATTGATTTCTGAGTAAAAATACTTTTTTTACGTTCGTAATTATTACTGACGTAATCCTGACGTTGAAATAAAATAAGGGTATAATTCTAAAATCTCCGAAGTAACATTTTTATCTGTACTATGTTTTTTAATCAAAAATCTCTTTCGCATACTTCGCATTTCGCATAGTGTAAACTTGAGAATATCGTCTTAGCTTAAAGCCTCGCTTAATGTTTTAATCGATAATTTTTACCGTGGGTGAAACGCGTCAAAGTTTACTCCGAAATAAAATAACGCGAGTACTGACTCGTTAATTTTTATGCGCCTAGTTGTTTCATATTTATTTTCTGTTATGGAAACTCTAAAACGAACATTGAGCAACCGAGCCATAAAGATATTTTGATGAACCGACGCCATTTGTAAAAAAACTTTACTACTGCTAGAGAATAATGTAGCCAGCCCAAAATAAATTTCACTTTTAGGCGGCAAGTATGATAAAATGTGAAAGACGTCATACGAAGAGTTTTCGACATTAAACTTTTTAGCTGAAATCCTGTTCCAGATTTAGATCGCAGTACAGCGGAGCATTTCAAAATTCAATTGAGTCCCATACCATATTAGAGAATGTCAAAGGCCATTTTAAAATTAAATCCGTCAGCCATTTAGCGAGAAAGAGGTAAAACAATATTCGATCTGGGGAAAATTTTTGATAGGTAACTGACGTCTGCCATTTTCGAAAAGGGAAAACAATTTAGTGATGTGACCTATAAATTCGAAATGAATTATTGTATAAAATATATAATAGTTTAATTAGTATCTCTTTTTTGTAAAAATTACCAAACTTCTACATTTTACTCTCCCATTGTAGTATAACCCCTTAATTAATATATGTCACATCGATAAATAGCGTATCACTTTTATCCATTCAGTATATAACTTTTCCGATATAAATTCACGATTGCCATAATTCCAATATAATATAAGCGGCCGACACAGAATGAGCATTTCGTAACTCGCACTGATCGAATTGAAAGAATACCTACTCCGAAGAAACGCTAGACATTTTTTGCCACGGGATAATATTATTTTGAATGACAAGCCGAAAAAATTCCAAAAAATATGTCGGCAATTCCCCGCGGCCCGCGCGCCGTCCGGATTTCTGAATGTTTTTTTCATTTTTCCTCCTTTTGTGTCCGACCGTTCGGGCGAAATTCCAACGCAGTTTCCACAAAAAACATTCGAATTCTTTAGGATTACTTTTGCGCGAGGAAAATATCACAAAATGTACCCAGATATCATTTCTTTTGAAATTATTAACATTTATTTTCTAATGATGGGTCGAACTTGTAAAGAACTCTTGTTGTGGAGAAGCAGTTGACTATAATTCTTCGGAATTATTCACGTGTACGGCGTCTGAACGTACGAATGATTTGCCTCATCACTAGAGTTCCCCTAGCGGCAAATTTTTATACTCATTTCTTAGATGTAGCACCGATCAGCTTTTCTACATAATTGCTAGAGCGAGAAGCGCTGTATAATTCGCCATCGAATGACTGCCCGCATGAATGCAGCCAGTATACATTTCTATCCGATATTGATGATTTGCTGTCGCCCCAATCTTCTAAAGTATACTTGTTATAAAAGTATAGTATATAGTATATAAAAGTAAAATGTTACTTTATTAAGTTTCCGCGGCATTATCGATCAATTAAAACAAAAAATAATTTTTGACAAAAGGGTTCAGACGTCGTCCGAATTATAACAAATTCGACTCCGAATACGACATCTAGTTTATTTGACACTAATTAGTAAATTGACTCTTCCTATGAACTTCTGATCAAGTTAAAAAATCTGAAATTAATAATTTCTTTGTAGGTATATTTGAAAATTACAAAATGCCAATCTTGATTGTCATTTTGTACCTACTTATTACATTTGCCAACCTACTAAAACTTGTATTCCAACGTTTATTGTATTGAGTTTCAATTTTTACAATTTTCGTCGAATCTCTCGTTAGGAACAGAGTCGCTGTGAAAAAGATCATAACCTTTTCTTTGAAAAGTAACAAAGTATTAAATAATAAATATTTCTCTTGCATAATAAAATCATAATAAAACTGAAGAAATTCCATTTGACAGCTTGTCCGGATGATAAAACTCCTTAGTTGGGAAAAAATCCGCGAGAGTGACTGACGTTTACTGAAAATTAAAATCGCAATGTTGAAAATCCTCACGGCAGACCCTTGCTTCGGTCACCTTCTCGGCAAACTTATGCGTGATACGTATTAATACGTAATTGGGTTTCTTTCTCCATTTTCCCGGACACAACCTCGGATTTACGCACCGCTGGACGGTCCCGCTAAATTGGGTTAGAAAATCTTCAAAAGGAATATAAGCCGCCATTTTGTCATCGGATCAAATTTGCCGAGAGCCCCGCGGGACAAGTAAGTAACGGCGTTTAGTCGCCTTGTAATTAATTGTAAAGCTGTAAGTACCTACTTAAAATAAAAACTTACGGATTTGCGAATAATGACCATTCGTTGTCGAGTCATTCTTTAAATAACACAAATAACAATTTTGAACACGTGACTAGAGATAAGACTGATGTTTGTTTTGAGAGTTTTCGATGAGGAAAAAAGGCAGAGTTTTATATGAGCTCGGTGCCCGAGTGTGACACGTCAATCAGTGCGCGGCAAACGTTACACGTTATTTAATAATTATAATGTCCCATGATTTTTCACGGGTTTGCGGTTAGTTTAATATAAATAAGTCACGATTTATTACAAAAAGACGTTTTACTTGGTGTTGGGGCAACACATGTGTATGTATTTGTTTATGGTAGGTATTTATAATTAATTCGCCCGAGGGCGACATCTATGTAGACTCGAAGGAAGGTGGCATTTGTTTTAGTTATATTTTTCTATGGTTTTAGGTTTTAGTTATGACAGTCAAAGCTGAAAGGAGAAGAACATCTCATTCATGTCTAATCATTTTACAAATCACTTAGTAATTTTTATCTGCGATAAAGGGAATATGAGATCCTATGAAAGATCAAATTCATTTTGTATGATAAATTTCGATTCAGACCAAGTCTGTTGAGAGAAGGTTTTGAATGAAATTAAAAAAAAAAGTTTATTGTGAAATATACGCTTTGTTTACAAGGGAATTTAATTATGCAATAAGAAATACTTTAACAGCACCTTTAATGCACCTCAAATATATGCTAGGGTAGACATACTACCGCTGTTATCCAAACCCCTTGCCTAAAGAAAGGATTTAATTCATCTCTAAATAATTTTATACTCTGTGACTAATTTCTACACCATTCTTGTTATATCTAATGAATAAATTCTTAATAAAAGCTATTACGAACAAAATATATATATATATATATATATATTTTATTTATTTTTTCACCGAAAGTATTCTGTCAATACAAATACTAATACTAAAATTTTACTTACCATCCGCCACTCTACGCAGA
Source organism: Agrypnia vestita (assembly GCA_016648135.1). Taxonomy (NCBI): domain Eukaryota; kingdom Metazoa; phylum Arthropoda; class Insecta; order Trichoptera; family Phryganeidae; genus Agrypnia; species Agrypnia vestita. The sequence goes on along the minus strand of JADDOH010010002.1, from coordinate 87,884 downwards.
GAGGATAAAACTCCATTTTCTTTTATCCTGGTTCCACTTTCATGCATCTTATCATATACGCTCATCGGTTGCTGAAGCTTCTATCAGCGCCGTTTTCCAATTTTTGTTTTATCTGACCTTGTCTGTGTTTCTCTCGATAAGACAGTTACAAGTTGATTGTTTTAGTCATAGCACTTCAAGAATGTATTGTAGGTATAACCGTAATCATCCGTATTCTGAACTAAGCAATATTTCTCTTTTTGTATCTTGACGGTTATTTGTTTAACATTGTGACGCCGTTTTTTTTTTTGACGTTTTATGTTTGACATGACAAATTAATGAATTTAATCAATTAGAAATCTCATTGTTCGTAATTGTGAATAACTTAACATTTTTTTACGTTTGAGAGCTTTCTGATTGATTGAATTCATCAATTTCGAACATGTCAAACTTAAAACATCGAAATTGACGGCAATGCAATCTTATGCACACCTGTCAAGGTTGGGATAAAAATCTGACATCCCAATATTGCTATTTTCAGAATAGCACAGTATGTGTGCATTATCGCTATTTTTGCGAGAAAGAGTTAACATTATATGACTGTCTCACGCTTGACAGTAATGCAACAACACACTTAACGTCTGTTGGCGTGCATTGGTACATAACACATCCTTGAAGTATCATGGCCAAAAAATTAACGTCTCATGTGTGCTTCAATATGATTAGTTTAATAAACACTTAATTAAAGTGTAATAAAACTCGTAGACAGCTGATTAATTACACCTTGTAACGTATCTACCTGTACACCTAGGCTAAATACCTAACTATAAAGTTTAATAATATAAGTTTTACGAAAAGCCCAAAGCTTGAGACTTTAAGCTACCGAATTAAGCTTTATTACGAATTTTGTGACTTTTAAGCACTCACTTTATGCTTTAAGCTTCTAGATGAAAACTTAAGTCAAACTTAGAACTTCGGAAGTATATTTACATGAAAGCTAATATTATTATTTTTTTTTTGTTACGAATTTATATTTTCAAAATTGGCCAGTCGTGATCTATCTAGTGGTTAGGAAAATTCCCCCTACGTTGTGTCCATAGCTATCCGAAATTCTTTTGATATGTGGTGAGATTCGTATTCTTATTAACGCGACTAGACTAATATAGAACGAATTCTTACCTAACTATGGAAATAACAAACGCACGTAACTAATCCGTACTAGTAAATAACATAACGGATTTATTTACTAAAGATGATAGATCGCCTAACCGTTATCGACTCGAAATTCACGTACAATCTTCGAACACTTATAGACGAAATGCCAGAGACATAAAACATATTTCCGTAATTACTTTGGCCCTTCTAGAAACCGTTACAGAATTCTACAGTTTCGCCTATACGAGAGACAGCCGATATCGTCCACGTCCTGAGTCGGCCTAAAAGCCAACTATATGCGGCGTAGCTGAGGAATAAACGCTAGTAGCAAAACTTCCTTACATAGTACAGTCATAACTATAATACCACCGTGTTTAAAATACTGAAATATAAAACAATACAATCGTTGCCAAGTTAACGGCATACGCTAAAGATTCCGCCCGCCTTGATTATCAATACCTCATAATAGCAGCTTAGAACAGTGTTAGCACAACCACATGCGGCACCCATTTATGACAGATTTACAAGATATAATAGCATACGTTGTATTCAAAACACAAGTAAGAAACCTACCAATAGCGCATCCCACGTTGTCCGATCTGCTCAATCTGTTCATAGTACATAGTGGAAAGAGTAAACATATATTCATAACAACTAGGCGCAACAGAGGCTCAGGGCAAGCTTTGTCTGACATTATCGCAGCCCGAGATTCTAAGGGAATGGAAGATACAGATTTGTAAGTGAAATTTAAGAAGTGTCTAACCACTTCTGTTCAAACGTGGATTCTAGATGCCCCCCCCCCCCTGTAGGGGGGAGGGGGATGCGGCCCCAGAGCATCGCCGCATCCGGTGGTTAACTCCTGTTTAGACATAACCTCCCACACTAAGCTGCAGACCAAGATCAAGCCGAGACTCTATTGCTCCTGCTGGAATCCCACGAAGTCCTCGCTTCCCGGCGACAAACATAACAGGAAGAAATCCCGCGTCTGATATTAAGGTTTGTATATTGTCCCGCGGGGCAGTCAAATTGACTGGTGTATATGATGAGGATCCCACGTTGCGGCTACATGAGCCGGATTATTATGATGTTTACTGCTGATTAAAGGGCTGAATGAACTAACTGGGTGACTGGAAAAGACTCTCCCTTGAGCGCGTCAGTCAGAGCCATGTTAGCATCGCCAATTATAGTTGATGTGATTGATCCCACGGTGTAGTCTTATTGACTAGAGATATTAAATGATGGTAAAACAGCATAATTATTACAGTTGATTGTGTAATTCCTGATATGTTTCTCGCTGGCCGGGAAGGGAGAACCCCGAAGGTCTCTGTATACAGCAAGTTAGAAAAGGTGGTGAATGATGAGAATGATGGTGTTAGTAATGCCATCGTGCTCCTGAATGCGGTCCCGATCATAAAGTTGATTGTTAAACTGCTGACAGATCTCGTTCATTAAAGCGGTCCCGAGCATAAGTATTGATTGTCGAACTGCTACCTGCATCTTATAATTTCTCGTTCATGAGGAACGTCCTATCTCGTCCTTGAGTACGGAGTTATTACATTCACATACATTCATAACCAGAGCCCGAGCTCGTCGCACCAAGGGGACTGAAAAGACGTGAGAGGTTCTTCCCCTTAGATGTTAGAGGGGTCACCGCATCAGGACCTTCAGACCATCCTGTAATTCTTGGCTTTAAAACCCAGTCATAACCGGGTAGATACAGTTAAGATGGCCCTACCTAGTCCCTGACCTAAGGTGTCTCTCCAATCTAATCAGACTCCATAGCCGAGAACGCGCGCTCCGACATTCGACCCTGTCTTGCCACGCGAGTAGATCCAACTTCATCTTTTTCCACAATCGAAATTCAGCCTCCCAAGATCACGGGGCGTGAAAGACGTACGACTCCTCGCCTCCCGACCATGAAGAGACGAACTTCCCCATTCGGTTCTCGTTCATTATCCCATTTATAATCCCCGCGTGCCTAACCTTAAGAGTCTAGCGCCGTTAATAAGATCTCATTATGCTACGTTGGAAGTTAATATTGCACAACCGGACGAAATGCCTATTTCCCGCGATCCTATTCAATTTGTAAAACGCAATAATATGTATTTATATATGTTAGTAAAACGTTTGAAATGCAGAATGCACGTATGATGACCTCGCTTCTATCCTAAATAATTAGATTCTATCCTAGATAATTAAGATATAATTCCGACGTTACGTCCCGACATCAGTACTAATTTGTTCCCGCGTCCGTTACCGTCGGGCTCTGAACCCACGTAATGAAATGAATAGTGATTATGTGACCATGACAAATAATGTAGCACGAACATTCCATTTAATACACATAAGAAAACATCAGGAATAAATAATATTAAAGGTTCTTATCTTATCTCTGTAGTTGGTCTGGCTTCTGAGATGGCATCCTGATCCGAAGTAATATAACGGGTCCTCTCCAAAATTGAGCAATTACCAGCGCCTGTGTAGCCCTTCACTTCCCTTGTATATATATTTTAATATCAGCGCCTGTAAAACTGTATTAGATCCTAGAAACAAGAAAACTATTCCCTCTACGCCGAGCACATACAGAACATAAACCCCTTCAATCTAGTTCATCCACGGTTAAGCAAAAAGGCGAAAGAATAGTAATAGTAAAAGGTCCGAACAGAAGTTGAAGTTCTCTGTAAACTGTCCATATCCTCTAGTAGCGCCTGTGTTTTCCAATAACAACCTTCCAGTCATGTATTTAACATAACGTCCTCCTTGTGTGTATGTGTGCTGCAATATCTGTCATCCAGTTAGTGATTCCCAAAATAGTGTTTTCCTTGTATATATATATATATATATATATTTCAATATCAGCACCTGTAAAACTGTATTAGATCCTAGAAACAAGAAGACTATTCCCTCTACGCCAAGCACATACAGAACATAAGCCCTTTCAAACTAGTTCATCTACGCCGTATAGTGATATCACAAGCAGACATAAACAATACAATTACAAGTATGCTTGCGTTCTCCCCCACCTTGGTGGAAATATTCGCATTCGTATTCACCGAATAGTAGGCGTAACATTCGTATTCGTGAAGGTAGTATTCGTCGCATCAAGGTTATTATATTTACAAGTATGTTCAAGTTCCCCCCCCCCCCACCTTGATGGAAACACTCGCATTCGTATTCTCCGAATAGTAGGCCCGATATTCGTATTCGTGAAAGTAGTATTCGTTGCATCACTCTCAATAATAAAATCATATAGATAAATAATTACGGTAACTCATAAAAATATGATATTACTTATATTAAACGAACAAAGCAAAACAATCTGTCATATAAGTAAATAACGTGATCACGGAAGACCGAAGGTTAACTACCCCTGAACAAACCGCGAACTGCCCACAATAATGGAAAATGTTGTAAAAAACATTTCAAATATCTAATATTGAATGAATAAAAACAATGTCATATGAATAACTATCACGGCTACGGAAGACCGAAGGTTAACTACCCCTGATCTAACCGCAAACTGCCCATAATAATGGAAAATGTTGTAGAAAACATTTCAAATATCTAATATTGAATGAATAAAAACAATGTCATATGAATAACTATCGCGATTACGGAAGGCCGAAGGTTAACCACCCCTGAACACACCGCGAACTGCCCACAATAGTGAAAAATGTTCTAGAAAACATTTCAAATATCTAATATTGAATGAATAAAACAATGTCACATGAAAAACCATCACGGCTACGGAAGACCGAAGGTTAACTTGTTTGAGTTCGATAGACGGCGGTAGTATAACAATTTTTATTCATATGCCAGGCTGACCTGTAAATAATATCTTGCATCCGAAGCAGAAAACCCTTTCTAGAATTAATAAATGCGGCTTAATCTAAATAGATACAATATATACAATTCGAAATACGTCTTTATAAGAACTTGATAGGAATAAATTGTGTTTAAAACGATTGCCCAATGACACGCAATACAAACATGTAACGAGTTCAAATAAACCACACATTCATGTTTTAATAAAATAAATATAAAATCCAGATGCATTTTTAAAATATATTATTTGTAGGAAATTCCTCGCACGATTTGAATTTATATCACACTGACAATCGTGATATCAAAACCCCATAAATACTCCGATCCCAATCATTTCCAAAACAATACAAATCATATAGAAATCCGTGCATTCAATCGCCAGCACAGACAACACAAAATTCCTCCGCATATTTGAAAGTTACACAAGTATTAGGAAAGAACGCCCGCTGGATTATCACACAAAACTATGAATTATTAAATCTGATGAGCGCATAGTAATATAAGGTTCCAAATATAATACACATAAAAGGCAATAGAAATAAATAATATTGGAAATGCTTATCTGTTCACTGTTCCAATTCTCCTTTGAATTATTATCAACCTCCGGCTTTTTCCTCGGTCCAGTTAAATTAACTTCCTTACTTCGGACTCTCCTCGACAAAGCCTCGGCCGACCTTCAAGCTGAAAACTCAAGTGCCGCTTTCTCTTTTCTATCACCTAAAAATAGTCCCTATCTCCCCTCCATCTTTGATTCCAACTTGCGTGTAAAAGTCAAGTCTAACTCCCAGAACCACTCTCATTGGTCAGATTCGGTGCTAACGGCGCATCTGTGATTGGTCCATCTCGTTAAACAAAATAACATAAAGCCTGCTTTACACGCCCGCGTGCAGAAATAATAAAGCTCGCCCGCACCTACTTATCCGGCAAATATTTAATTATAGAGTATTTAACGGGTTGTGAAGCTTCTCTTTATTATAAACTTTAGCAGATAGATATTTTCGTATAATTTTTCAGCAATGTCTATTTGACTATTCAAATATCCTATGCCTATGCCTATGCCAATATCGTTACAACCTGATGATGAGAATGACTGCGTCTTTCGAAAAAAGTTGTGTTAAAAGTAAATTAATATGCGTATTAATCAATCAACAAAAAGAGACTACATTAAAAGGTCGAAAAATTGACGGCAATGTACTAGGCCGCTGTGGTGTAATTGGATAACGCGCCATTTCCGGATAGAGTGGAGATCCGTTGGTTCGAATCCCGTATACAGCAGCAGCAAAATATTTTTAATAGTTGATTTCTTTATTTTTTTATTAAATTTATTTATTAACATCTCTGTTGCCTTCAGCACTCATTTCTTATATTATTATGAATGGAATGAGCTACAGACAAACCTTAATTTGCTCCTTATTTCGACGTTTATAAAATATCTCAAAAATAATTACAGAGTTCTCTAAAGGTAAAGAAATATTTAAATTATTTCCAAATAAAAATAACGAAAATGTATTTACTGCCGATTTCTAGTAGATAGAAATGGATCGTATTCAAATAAAAATACATGAATAGATTCCCTTGAAATTCCCTTCCCACCCCTCGGCCCTTTATTCTCTTCACCACTTCACCATATGTAATTAAATAAACGGAATGCTTAATTTCCTCGCTAAATCTTTCCCTGTACCGAACTTCATTTCGTTTCAAGTCGCCTAACAATCCAGTCGGAATTATTCAGCCTTCTGACAATTATATTTTATATAATATAATTTTCAACAAAGCATTGCACACACACACACAGATGGAGGAAGCCAACAATGCGGTTTATAGTCGGATTAGGATCTCAGAACACTTACACAGTAGTCTGAAGGTATGCTTCATAGGACAGATTAATAATATACGCAACGTACTGGTACATACATAGGAATATCTCCCAGTCTCCCGTATTTTCAGGATAACATCTCTAAAATATTCTAAAACAAAATAAACCTACTTATTTATGAACGTGTGATGTTTCTAAAAGAATTTCGAGACATATGTCGAAAACATTTAAATTATTCATCATCATCATCACTGTTGGCTCTACAACACCTGGTAGGTCTAGGCCTCCTCAAGAGTCTTCCTCCATTGATCTCAGTCCAGTTCAATTAAAAATGCAAACTCTGAAGTTACTTATCTTCATAACTATTGATATTAGACCAAACGTTAATACGAATATAGGCAGAAATCTGCTTTTTAAAGTTTTGTGGGCTAGATCTCTTACTGGGCACAAACTAAACTCAAACACTGTTCTGTAGTTCGTACTGATTCGCTATTATAACATTCCACACGCAGTATATGTTATAATATGTTCGCTTGTTTCTCGCCGTTTCTATGGTATTGCTAACACTCTCTCATTCGCTTATTTGAAGTTTTGTCGCTGACAAAAACAAGGCTGTGTTCACCACCACGTATTTATAAAGTTTCAAATTTCTCAAAGATCTGGTATAATTTCGCATGCTTCGTTTTTTTCTAAAATCTTCTAGATTGTTCTGAAACTTTTTATCTTTTGGAATTTTGTGACAAAATTTAATAATGGACGATACAGAATAGTTTTGGCCGTGGTGTCATTGCTTTCACGACCACGAATCGACCTGACGAATAGATTACCTGGATTTGACTTAGGGGTTGCTGTAAATCAATTAATCAAGATCCTTGAACCCAGGGCGGAGATCAGGTAGAAGATGACGTCACCGTAGTCTGTACAGATCCTCAAAAGGCCCACCTCGTAACTGTCGTCAAAAATTCCCAAAGTAGCTCGTCTGACGTTCGCAACAATTCTAAAAGGGATTAACATATTTAATTTCATGCGTGTGTAGCTCCAGCCCGGATTACGAACGAGGAAAAGTTAAAGTTAATTAATTTACAGAGTAATTACTACGCGAGAGCTAAACGTAATTAAAGATAAAAATAACACCCTGGTTAAAGATTAAATTCAACATTACATTCTATCTTATTTTCTTTATCTGTCACATATTTCTTTCTCACGCATTTTGAAATACAAGTCATATATGTAATTTTGATATTAATGCCGAATTAAAGTATGAAGTGAGCAGATCTACAGCGCAGATGACATATTTAGGCTGTCAGGGTAAAAACTCATTTAAAAGCTAGGTTGGCACCATTCAAATGTTATTTTTCGTAAATATTTTTATAACCAGTTAAAATATCATAGATTTGTCGACATTTGCATTCAGATTAGGTTTACGTATGCACTTAAATATTAGTTAAACAAATGTTATGATTGCAAAATACTGGTAGTTAATATTTTAAAATTTTAAACAAATATATTTTATATTTGGGAAGCATGTTTGATAAGACATGAAAGTAAGTATGAGAAAGATATTGATAATAGGGATAAGTACAGGAATAAAATGAACTTAGAATGAGTTTTATTGATGTCAACACCAAATAAAGCAGGCTGATTGTACTAAAATGAGAGACTTTTATAGTTTTTCGATATATCACAGGCCACCAAAATATATAGACATGAACCAAAGACAATTAAAATTGTGTATTATGCTTCAATTCAAACAATACTACAATGTGGCATAATTGGGTGGGGAGGATCATATAAAACATCATTAAACACTCTTAGTAGCACAAAAAATTATAATTAAAGTTATTTAAAAAAAAAACAGAACCTACCCTGCAAATCGATTTTTCCAAGAATTTTGTATTCCTACTGCTATGGAAATTAAAAAAAAAATCATTACTACAAATCTTTAAAGAAAAATATGTAATGGATTCTCTTACTTCCAGGTCTACAAGAACATTTCTAACTTTAAATATGCCCAAATCAAAAAATCGACCTTACTACATATATAAATTAACTAAAAAAATCATTTTAAAAAACTTTGAAATTTCCATGAGCTTCACTATATATTTATTTATTTAGTTACTCAATATTCATAACACCTTACTATTACAATTTTAATATCCAAGAAATGAACTAATGTGATTGCTTTTACCATAAGCACGAGCGTCATATCTTTTATGGCAAGTAAAACGTTTTTATTGTTTGATATTATTATTGTATTCATGAAATTATGAACTATGATATGACGACTATAATAAATAAAAATTAAAAATTGAAAAAAAATTCATAACGCGGCATACTCAGGCCTGCCACCTTCCCAGGAGTACAAAGAGGCGCGGCTATAAATGGCGAGAGCACAAGCTATTGCTCTCTTTCTTCCATTAGCCAGCGGCACAGTATAGTAAAGCATACAGTATTATATCTTCATACAAACAGCCGAAACGACGCCCTTCGAAATCTCGGTATACTTCGAACTGCTCAGTCGCTGCAGGGCTGCAGTAACGTACGGACGCAAGCAGGGTGAGATGCTCCCACGCATACATTTAGGTCAATTTATGGCACCCCAAACCATAAAGAGTCAGTCAATGAGCAGCCCTGGTGCGTGTTTAACCAAGTTTAAGTACCAAGCGGCCGTAGGTATTTATTTCAAGGACACTGCCAAGATAACATACTGTATGTATTTATTATACTGTGCCAGCGGGCAGTAAACATTGCGACTAGTTAGGAGTCGGTCGGCACAAGTTTTGGAATAAACAAAAGGCAATAAACAAGAAGGAATAAAGGGATAAACAAAAGGCATTGGAAACATACCTAACACGGATATTTTTTGGTTCGCGTTTTGATTACACTTGGTATGTTTGACTTGTTTATAAAGATTGCTACGAGTTTGTTAATTTTAAAACAGTCATGAAAAGGTAAAACTAAATAATTAAAAATTAAAAATTATAATTTCTTAACAAAAAGCTTTATTACGAAATGACGTTTTTATTTGAAAAGGCTTAGTTTTGAACGAAATTTGAAAAAAAACGTCTATTGTAAAAAATACGCTTTGTTTAATAGATGATTTAATGCATTATAAACGTGTCTTAAATATATGCGCAGGGGGGGCGTACTTCCGCTGTGTCTCAGTCCTCTCGCCTAAAAAGGGGTTTTATTTCAACTCTGTATAATTTTATACGAATGAGTCATACAGACTTAACATTGGAATTTTGGAAGTTAAATACACAATTGGTGATAGATGTAATGACCGTAATAAGATTTCGTTCCATTTATCTGTTTTTAATAATTAACTCTACTTAGTTCTACGAAAATGTTTCAATAATGAATTGTTTTTCCATTTTCAAATTTCAATATTCATCTCTCAATGTATACGGGTGTAGGTAATCACAAAGATGCGAAAAACGTTACACGAGACAAAAACTACAATTCCTTCCGAAAGGAGAACAGAAATTCCGCCGGCGAATCAAATATTTAAACAAGATTCGGTTAAAACATAAATTTCCGTGAAAAAAAGACAAGATGTCGGCAGCCTTCCCATGACCAGAGATAAATTCCAACGGCTACAATAAATAATTCAATCCCACCCGCGGCATTCGCAATGGTGCCAAAATGGCTGCCAAAACTACGAGAAAATCGCTGTGAATGCAAAATGTTCAATATCTGTGAGTAGCTTTGTTCCAGGACACACTAAATCCAATTCGAGCTTCGTGTGAAATATTCAGTTTTGTTTTGTCGGAAAACCTAGATGTCAGACGTGTAACACTTGAGTGTAAACCTGGAATAAAGAAAATTTTAAAAAGTAGATGTCTTTACTTTTCAAGATCTTTAAAAACAATAGTAAATGGACTGACATTTGACCTACAAGAAGCACCGATAGAGGGACGAGACAATTAGCGTCGCTCTAATATTTAACTCTAATAACTCGTGTGTTAATTAAGCTATACGGTCCTACTAAGAAAGCCGAGAGGTGTCTCACCAGAATCTTATGACGTATTAACATGCTCTATCAAAACAGTCATATTTATTTTTTAACATACAGATTGTCAACAGGTCGTTAATGGCTGTTAAAGATAGATAATTCTATCGGGATACATTTTAAAAGATTACAATTTTATAACATTTTTTAAAAATAAGAAGATACACAGAGTATAGGTAATGTATGAAGATGAACCAAAATAGTTCTTTAGACGAGATGAATGTATTACATCGAAAGAATGTCCCCAATCCCTAATCCCTAAAGTAATAATATGTCTAAGACACTAATAATTTTAATTTAACTACTCCGGCTTTTATCACAAAATATCAGCAATAAAAACAAAAAAATATGCACGTGACAAAAATTATATCGATAATACCTAAAAGAACATTTTAGTACTTCTTTCGTAAAAAAATATCTGCCAAAATAATAACAGTGAGATTATATTGTCGGTTGATTCTTAACAAAGAAAGAATAAAAAAAAGATTGCCAGAATTAGAAAACGGCCAACTAAAATATCCAATATAAATACGCGCCCACAATGGCGTCGTATTTAATAGCGTTATTTCACTTTGCCAAGCGTGTTTGGATATAAAATGCGATATAAATTGGAATAAAAAAGGCATATTCGTAATAAAGAATGATACGACAATACGGGTTGCTTCAAATAAGATCGTTTGTTTGAGAATATGCTGGGAATAAACATTCCAAAATAAAGGATGCCCCAATCTTATTCGTGAATTTCGGATTCGTTTATGTTTCTATAGAAATAGGTAGTATAATAGAAAGAATTGAAATACAGACTATTACAGTGGAATAAGCAGTGGGGCGTCTATATCCGTAGGGATCCCTAATATTGAACACTTTGACAGCACACTGAATGAAGAAATAAAAAATATCTCATTCTTTTCAAAGCAGTCTTATCTATTGATCAGCCACTGACAATAAACAATTTTGACTCAAATTTCTGGCATTCTCAAGAATAGTCTCGGGGCCACAGACAAATTTTTATGAGATTTTCGACTCATAAAAATTTGTCTGTGGTAGGGATTGTATCATACTTCCATAATCGATAGAGGTCTTCAAAGAATGCGTCTTTAGAGACCTCTATCGGTTTTCGTACCTCACAATGGCTCAAATTCAGGTCAAGGTACGCCTCAAAGGTGTCATTTTCAACACAAAATAACACTTTTAAGGCGTACTTTAACCTTTAAATCATCTAAGTATTGACTCTGAATTCAGGCTGTATTCTCAGAAATTTTCCCGCACGTACCTTACTTTACGTTTGTTGTATGTCAAACTTTAAACATTATAAACCATTGAGATTTTATACCTTCTGTTTATCAATATTTAGTTATATTGAAGTACAATAGTGAAGTATGTCTCAACTGGATTTCTGAGATTTATTCCATTTGTTCCTTGGAATACTGTTACGAAAATTCATCAAGATAGAACAAATAAAAGGGTGTGACAGTCTCCAACCTTTTTTCAGGAGACGAACATATTCAAGAGAAGATCATGCGTGCAGATCATAGTGGAATGAAGTATCTATTGTTGACATTAAGAATGAAAAAAACATAACAAATTGTAAGAGTAGGTAATAAAATAATATATATTATTTTATTACCTATTTAAAGAATAAATAAGAAAATAAATAAAAAAACTTACCCATAAAAATCAAGTTTAACAATACTCCCTTTCGCTTTGAATCAGGTTTCGTGACTATGCTATGGCTACAGAATGATTCCAATTTGAAAAAACCATTAAAATGTCTAAAAATCCAAAATTATACTATAATTAATAATTTTTTTAAAACATTTAAGTTCATTTTTATCGTCGCCATGAGTCTGCCTGCAAAGTTTCAGCTCGATTTGATCACAGGAAAAGGGTTAAAAATCGATCCAAAGTTTTTTCGTCAGACAAGCAAGCAAGCAGACGCTACGAGTTAAAAGAAAGGGAGTAAAAACGATGAAAGGATAGAAAATCATTCATGTATAATGTTAGTTTGATCGAAGTTCAAACAATGTGTATTTAATGTCATTGAAAGTTTTTTTTTAGTTTTAGTTAAACAGAAAAGTTAGTTTCTGCCCCGGGCCGTAGGCGTCGCCTGCCTGCTGATGTAAGTGGACTGATAATGGCGCTGAATTGCACTTATCCGTTTTCGTGAGGTTCACCTCAAGGGCGCTTTACAGAATCAAATTTTGAAAGGGTGAGATTGCAAAGCTCTCGAGTCTGGTACGCGACATACCAAGTCTGGAGGATCTGATGTGGTTTTTGACCGGATTGTGATATAGAAGCTTTTTTAAACCTAAAGTTTAAAGTAAAGAATTTATTGGTAGATCTCTTTCTAATATTTACATTTAGCTAATCATTTAAAATTTTAGGAAGTCTGAAATGTATTAATTGTTCGAAAATAAATAATGTAGGTATGTATTAAAATGCTAGGCGTATCTTCCGTCGCGTCATTGATGCCGCGGAACGCCGCTACATTTCTTTCCATACAATGTGCGCTTACCGAACACACTATGCGGATCATCGGTCGTTCCGCCGGCGGAACGCTCGCTTCGGCGTCTGTTCGGTTCTCCGCCCGCGGAACTTACTTCAACGTAAAATCGGAGACGTTGCATCTCATGTTTTAAAATGGAACGCGCCACATTTGACGGATTGTCCGCACGTGTATATGTTCTCCACGCGACCGAAAAGACGCGGCGTAAGATACGCCTAGTGTGGCGTCGGCATAAAAGTCATTTCGTTACCTATATTGATTAGTTTATTCTTAATACGTTAAATTTTATTTTAAAGTATAATATTAATATTAATATTCTTAATAACTGTTCAAAGCACAGGCACATTCTGATTTTGACAGCGAACAAGGATTGTGTATTCTCTAGTTTTACATACTTAATAAATAAAACAATAGCACACAGTTTGAGACAATGCGTCTGCGACAGTCGCAAAATGGATTATTACCAAACTCAGTCGTTTTATTTTCGGCCATTTAAATAATGTACCCAACGATCGCCACTCAAATCTGAAAGTAGTTCTCTCTTTATCCATAGACAAATTCGCCGACATTACGTTTGCCGCTTTTTCGCCCGATCTAAAGTGACAGCCCATTATTATGTCCATAGAAAAAGAGGGCATTAGAGGCGAGCTTTTTCGTTATTTATAGCTGCTCATCTACATTTTTTATACCTTTCACATGCGAGTACCTACTATCGACGGAATATTATATAATTTACTTCACTTTGGAAATGATAAAGGACGTTTGTGGGTAGCAGACTTAGATTCATAAATAAAATATAATACCTACTAACTGTTATGGCGCAGAATATGTGATGAAATGTTTGTTCGTGTGCGTAAAAAGGGATAAAAAATATCTTATAAACAAGTTGGAACTTGAGAGGGAGATAGAATAAAACAACAAAAACATATGTCTTTTCTTTTTATGTAGATTTGTTTTGATGTGATTTATGAACATCTTCATATTTGTCATCCTTTTTGAAGTTTACAGTAAGAATGTATGTATTCCAATCCCTTAAACAGGCTCTGTCTTCTGACTGTGGTACCTCTTTTCTTGCTGCTCATCTCCCTGGAAGTCTTCTAATATTTTCTATCAAGTTTGCTTCATTCTTGAACGCTTCTTCTCCCACTCATTATCATATACTTATTTACAGTTCAGTCATATACACAAGACGATACATATATACTTGATCAAATTAACTCTGAATGCTATTTGGAAAAAATCATTTAAAAAATATGCTTTATTATAAAGTATGGCTAATTGATTTTTTTGGTTTAAAATGTGTATCACTTAATTTTAGCCAATAGTCAAGTGTGCATTGGCGTCAGGAATATTTTGTTTGACACTCACATTCAATAATGGATCCATAGGGATTAATTACAAATTTGGCTTATTCTGTCTGTTACTTCCGAAATCAACTTAATACAAATATCTTACTAATTTATTTCATTTATATATTATATAAAAACTAGCGGTTAAAGATTTAATTAAAAATGAGTTTGGGGTACCATTTTTTTGCAAAATCTTTCAATAATAATGATGTTTCTATTTTGATCCAGGCAGGAGGTGGATGGGATGTCCGGGAGAGTGGTGTGGGGTGACTATATTTCCTGAAATGAATATATCGGGAGAGGGGATAAGGTAAGGTGGAAGAGGGGAGATGGCAGATAAATTTTCCGAATAAATAATAAATATGTAAAATTTGAACCAGATCTGTCAAACGGTATAAATTTGTATACCTATATAGACAGGCATTGAGCTATATAGGTATAGATACGCTTAGTCATCAATTGGTTAATAAATCGTATAAATAAATTTGATATTATTAGGATTTATTTTCGCATTTATCCGTAAAACATGTTTTAGGATAGGAGCCACGTTTGCAAATCATAAAATCAATACACCATATCATTGTCAAGACATTAAGCAGAACACTAAACGATATGCGTAGGTACTTAATATATGTTTATTTATCTCAACCGTGTCAATAATGAAGAGTGTACATTTCTCGAAAATTTGAAGTGTATAAATAAATACACATTCAAGTCTATCACCGCATTATCTGTACACAAAATTGTAATTAATTAAAATATAAACACAATCATGCTAAATTCCCGCGAAATGGAGTGAATACAGCGCCAGACATTTATCTTTTGATATAATACAAAATACATCACTCACTTCTTGTTTAACTAAGTTAAAATGTATTTTGATTTCGGCTCGGTGTTCTAAATCCAAGGTGGTTTTTTATACGGACGGCCGATGTTGTTTTAAAATAACATTTTCAATTAAACATCTTTATTTGAAAACAAATAATAGATAATTTATCAAACTCTTTTGAATTTAATGTGGAAAATAATGTCGATTGAATAGGCACCTCTAACACGAGTTTCAATCACAATTTTCATTACATTTTGGCGTACTTTTGGGATAATCTTTCCGGGATTTCTGTATGAATACCGTCTTTCAGGTATTGAATTATCCTTTTCTTTATATAGTCCCAAGGAAAAAATCAATTGATTAAATCAAGTGAACGTGGCGACCAATTGATATCACGAAAGTTTAACATTTGTGTTAAAGTTTTTAACACAAATATGTTAATATTTTTCTGTCAGAAAACGCAGAATTTATATCGTAGCGCAAGATTTATAAAATATAACATGTTCTTGTTGATACCTTCCATCTACGTGGGGTATAAAAGCAAAGGCAGAAATATTCAAAAAAAGTTTAAAAAAATGTTTTGAAAGCAGTCACCGAGAATTACTTATTTAGAATATACTGAATTATTCCCTAGAATATATCCCTAGAAAGCAGCACCTAATCAATCCGACCTCCACCACCGCAGGTAAAGGTCGTCCTCCTGATGACGTTGAATATGTATTCAACGAAACGTCGAGATACGCTTCTCGGAAATACATACGGTTGGTATAAAATATCCTAAACTATTTACAGTTAAATATGTCTAACGACCGTAATAACAACCTTCACTCTTTAAAAATTACAGTTAAATACTGAATTATAGATTTTTTGTATCTATTCCTTTCAAAATCATGTTGCCTGTAAATTTATAGTCTATATTTGCTATAAAATTTCAAATTCAGTTCATTTTAAAATAATAAACCTCGATGACTAGGTATATTCAATTTTTTTTAGACATAACTGCCTTTATTGATAACTTTCAGATAAAAAAAATTACGAGATTGTACCATATCGTCAATTTCATTCTCTTGCACAACTATCTAACGAATTTTTTTACGAGACTAACTGGATACAAAATACATTTTTTTTAAAATAGGTAATTATTTAAAACTCAGCCTACTATCTCAATTATTGTCTTCATACTGCTTGAACAACATGTAAGGTTATATAAATAAATAATTGATTTTATGTGTTCTATGGGTTCAGGTTTGAATGATGATTTGATAATCTGCAAGAATATCAGCATCAATGTTAAGTTCAGCGCAATAGATATATTGTATGTACGACACATTCTTGTGTCAGGAGAAAAATGACCAACGTTATTAGGATTACTACTTATTCTGATTCAAGTTTATGTCAGATAAATAAAGATAATAAAAATGTCGATAATTCTAACTGATGAAGTTGTTTTGTAACTGATGGTCCTGCTGATGAATGAATTTGTCTAACTGATGATCCTGGAGTATCTTCAACACTTTCCCGTACAGCATCAATTTTTAAAGACGCTTTTAATTGAAAGAACTCTACCAGACAATAGCAAATCTTGAAATGTTACGCATCCCTTTTTCAAATTTTCTGATTACACTACACATAACGGAATTTGGATGCAGATGCTTAAACCGAAAACTCATTCAAATCAGATTATTTACAACGGACATTTTTTTGATAAAACGGTTAAATTATCGTAATACCTTGATGCGGCATTCTACGTGTCCCTTAATTAGTTGTTGAGAGTTAAAAAATAATTAAAGAGAAAAAGTCGGTACGTATACATGTACGCGCATTAGATGTTACACCTTATTGAAAACTAGCTGTGCCCGCGGCTTCTTGAGTTCTTTTTGAGTTCTACAACTTCTCTATAGAAAGTATTCAAATATCTCTTATCGTTAAGGCAGCGTTCTAAAAAAATGCATCGCTCGACCATTTTTTCGACTTTAGTTGTAAAATAGGTCACCACGAAAGCCATTTTATTTTTACGGGATAATAATATATAACCTATGTCCATCCTGAAAGTCCATTATAAATATTAGTTATTTCGGTGATTACCTCCTACATCCAAACATACAAACTCACAAACTTTACCTCTTTATACACCTATTAGTATAGATTGATTTAAAAAGCTATTCAACAACAACATCGGTCTGCCATAAAAACAACATCCGATATAATACAGAAGCATTGCAGACTCTGAATATATTTGTTATTTCGCAAACATTTAATGTATGCAGTGCCTCAATTAATGTGTGTCTATTTATACAACCTGCCCCGATATGATGAGTAGGTGTAGCCGCTCGTTTAGTTTGAAAACTTGATATGAGCTGTCAGATTCAGATAGGTAGCTTTTGGCGTGCAATTTTAAATAACGAACTTTTAATTTCAATTTATTTATCTATTGTTTCCGATAAAACAGGTATCTGCCCACGCGTTTTCAATTTGATGAATAAAAAAGTTTCTAATTTTAGCCGAAAGGTGGGCGAAAATACACAAAATTTAATGACTTTTTGTTTCAAATTATTGTAAATGATGTGCAAAAAAAAATGAAAAAATATTTTAGAATAAAATCTTTAAATAGCAAAGCCACCTTTGGAACACCTGTATTAAATTTATTATTCTCTTTTTAATCACGGATCGGGGTTCACATCTTACCTAGCTTAATATCCAATACTTGTTCAGCTCCTGAGTGAAATTTTGAATTGCATAAATTATGGTACTGCTATACTATTTAAATTAAAATAAAAAATTTAACATATCCAAGCTTCTATAACCGGGATTTTTTAATTTTATTTGGAAGAAATCCTTTCATTTTTTTTAGCCTGACCAGGAATCTTCCTGGGAACTATCCTTTCCAAATACATACCTACTTTAATTCTTGTCCTAGTCCTCCCCTAATATTGGGAAAAGGCACTTAACTTTAACTGTTGGCTATCGTGGACTAAAACATGTTTTCTTAGACAATTAATAACATAACTTCGAATAGTAAACCAACCAGTTAGTTAATTTTACATTGCAAACATCAATAGCGTGTGCAATAAAAATGTTGTAACGAAATAGAAAGAAAAAGTGATAGCACTCTGTCCGAATCCCTTGTAAAATGTCACAACAATATCGACACACAACAGGATCGAGAACGTCCTATGGCAATCTAGAGTTATCTACAATATTCGGAAACGCCTGGAACAACTTAGAAGCGACGGGAACCTTCTCTTAAACACTAGAAAGGAATAAATAATATAGGAGGTTCGAAACCAACGTGATCTCATAAATATAGCACCACCACCAGCAGAGTTTGTTTTGATAGTTCGTTCGATGCGAAGTAAGTAGCGAGTCGACTGGTGTGCCCAGTCGTGAATTTCGGAGCGATAGATACCAGTGAAATAATCAGGCGAATACTTACCGATAGTTATGAAATAAATAAATGCGATCAATACCACGTGCGAGAATTTAATGTTCTACGAGCGATAAATAATGTGTTTATATACGAATTAAAGATTACGAAATAGTTGTTTTCATTTGTCTTCCAAAGCCACGACTCTTGACAATATTGAAACATCAAATTTGATTTTTATGTAATGTAAATTGCAACTTATGACGATGAATGATGAAATTTACTTAGGTACCCACGATTTTCATAAAATTTAAATAGTTTTAAGACCGCTGTGGAGTTCGATCAAAAATGTTGCCCATTTCAAAATTTAACATTCAGAAATTTGTGGAATAGTTAGGCACTGCACCGAGCGCCGCTAAAAAGTGATTTTAAAAGTATTTCCCTGCTTTATTTCGGAATTTAGCCGCTAGTGAATAATTTTAATCCACCCGTTGTATTTATCATCGCGATGCGGGATTGTTTTATATTCAAAATTATGGCGGAATTTGTAAATTTTCGCTGACGTGGCATTTAAATACGACACTTTAAAGTGGGATCCCGCATTCAAATTTCAAATCGTTCTGGAATTATGTTCTCACGGTTGGCCGATTTGAAATAACCAATCGCGTTGCGTAGCTTTGTAAAATAAATGTTTCAAACGGGAATATTTACGTTTTAAATAACAAATGTTGTATTTATGACGTTACAGCTCGGGTCTTTATGATATTTTGAATAAATCAAACCTGTATATATTTGTTTGTTTAACAACATTAAAATAATATTCCTTCATAATTCATCAAAATATTTATCCAGTTCAGACGAATAGACAGGCGTGTGATGCCGTACGATGGTATAAAAAAACGATAAAATAAAGGAATTAGTGTTTTTAAAATAAATGAAATAATCTTTTTAATCGAGTTTTTTGGGCTATTTTAACCATTTCTATTTCTCCTGTCTTCAACGAGAGGTTAAATAATAGAAAGATGATAATATTTCTTTATTTTCATGATATTTGATGTCCACAACTTAGATATAGATTACTGCGTAAATTGTGAGTCAAAAATATTCCAACATCAGTGTCGTAATAGTCAAGGAGACAAGCGATTTCAAAGTGTTCATTTTTTTTTATTATACTTAAGGCATGTTGAAAGTGAAATTTTAGGATGCAACGAAAAGCGTGCGCATCGTGCGACGAAATTTTTCACACCATGAAGTCACGAACTAGCGAGTGATGTCTTAACAAATTTTCCGATGATGATTTAACTAATAGTTATTCTTATAATTGAGGATATCATTTGTTTTGAAAATTCTGTCTGGTGAGTGTAGACTAGGAGAGTATAAACTCACCTGAAGTATGAAACGGAGGTTTCCGAAACATGTAGTAGGATATCAAACATAACGATCTCGTTGTCTATCTGTCTGTCCATCCGGCTGTCTGTCGTAAAGTCCGTAAACTTCTGGAATTAAAACCTAAGATATAATTAGTGTGTGACACGTAATCATCGGGCGGCATGTGCTGCGGCATAGGTCACGCAAGGCAATTCGTCATTATTATTTTCCGTAATTTTTCACGGATGTACGGCTGGTTCTAAAATAAAACTAGTGGAAAAAAACAACGGGACCATCTATTTCAGTGTTAAACCAACTATTAGAAACAGGTCACACGTTCAATGTAGAAAACAGCATTAAAATTGTATACTGTCACAAGTCGTGGGTGCGGAAATAAATTAGGGATTCATCAATTAGTCATAATTTATAAATTGCCAATTAATTTACGCAACTTCGCTCAATATTTGTCGCCCTTAAATTCCACGACTGGCCACATCGACCGTCGTCCACGGCGTAGTTTGCACCGATGGAAATGTCAAAACAAACGTTCATTCGCGCAGCTGTCAATCCCGTTTATGTGTGCAGGTTTTTCGAACCTCCTAGATTATTCTTGTGTTTGCAATAATTTTCTCGTCGTTTCCAGACGTTTGTAGACGTTCCCCGAATTTCATAGATAATACGAGAGTATCGTAGAAGGTGCTAGAGATTTCGATGTTATTGTTGTCATCGACATAGTACGAGGGATTTTGACAGGCAAATTCCTTCTGCTTACATTATTTAATATATTCCTCATCTCAATGCCTCCCTGTCAGACTCCACCTCAGTCCCCCACAACAAATGAGGCAACATCCTCACCTGACATTTAAAAATTTAACAAATTTATTTATGTTAGTTATGCGTCTGTCCTGACGAAGATGCAGTGGCATCGAAACCAATAGACGTTTAAAATCCATCAATAAAGTTTTTTTTTTTTAATTAACAAATATGTCCAAATACAAATATAACCCTTTAAACATCAAAAAAATATATATAAAATTTCAGGTGATGCAGTTTTCTGCCTAAACTATGCCAGAACTAAAATCGTCACCAGTGGCGCAGACCGTGATTTTCGTGTGTAAAAAAATTGTCACCTGTCAAATGTGATGTGTTGCTTTTCATGACAGGTTACAGGATGGAAATTGGCAAATATCGCAGCATTGTTCGACAGTGAAATTTTGTTTGGATATGACAGGGCGACGAATTGTGAAATCGAAATTCACAGAAATATTAATTCATATATTATATTTCAAATATTCAAATAATAAATAATATAAAAACATCAATCTAATCGCACAATTTATCACGGTAATTTTCAAGAATACAGATATTTACTGATCTTAATTATTTAGTTCCACACATAATGTTGTGTGGGCTAATATATATGATTTCACTTAGACATATTGCATTCCATCTAATCATCATGACCCCCTTTAATCTATGTTAAAGCTAAATTTGGAATAATCGGTTAAATGATGTTTTATCTGTCATTGTCAAATTGACTTATCTATGATTATCTCCTGTTTGTGTTATCCTTTAATTGCGGGAGACATTTAACTATTTTTTTTATATTTCATCTTATCAAGCAATTGTGTCTCCCTGTTGGATGACCGAATTAAATTAAAAATTTTAAAAAAATTAAAAGTTTTTACAATATTTTTTTTTCACTCCAGTTTAAACCTCCTTATATTCTCCATGATTTGAATTTCCTTTGGCAGGCTATTGAAGATTTTTATACCTTTATACATCATACAATTTTGTGAGGTGTTTTTCTTTTTCTTTGGTAGTCTTATCTTGTCACTTCCTCTTGTATTGTAGGAATGAAAATCCTTATTCAGCTTCATCCTGTCATCGAAGTATTTGGGTACTAATCCATATTTAATTTTAAATATTTGCACCATTGCATTATATTTTATTCTTTGATTTACGGTTTCTAGTCCTAGGGCGTTCAACATTTTTGTTATTTTAGTTTTCCTATTACACTTCAGGCTTCATTATCATCGTGTTGTCGTACTCAGGGTGGCCAGGAAAAGTCTGGGAATGGAAGCAAATATTCGGCCGTATTCTGAAAATAACAAGATTGTTACTTGGTCAACATTTGTCAACATTTCTATCATTGTGACGAAAATCTACTTCTTCGTCCTTTTAATAGACGTATGTGGTCTGTTCTTCAGAGGATAGCGCCTCCTGGGAGGTGGATCCCAGCTGCCCTTCCATCTCTTGGAAGAACCTCCGCGAGGACGGGCTCCATGAGGCTGATTAAGTAGTGCGATATAAGGGAGTCTGGTGCTGTCCATTCTCTGGATATGACCATGCCAGTGCCTCCTTCGTTGTCTACTCCATCGTACTATGTCTTCAGCCTCACATATCTCTTTTATTCTGGTGTTCCTTACGCGATTCCTCAGCGTCTTCGTCTCGGAAGTCTTCAATATTTATAAATTTTAATTAACAAACTTTGTATAAACCACTTAAATAATGACTCTACGTCTACCGGTTTCGATACTACCGTATCTTCATCAGGACTGACGTACAACTGACTGTGCATTACCTATCCTAGTAATTGTTTACATTGGGATATGTAATGGATAGTCAGTTGTACGTCAGTCCTGATGAAGGTACGGTAGTATCGAAACCGATAGACGTAGAGTCATTATTTAAGTGTTTTATGCAAAGTTAGTTAATTAAAATTTATAATTATGTCCAACCACAAAGTTAACGCTATAAAAATCAAAAATATCTTCAATATTCGTTTAGTCCTGATTTCGTCTGCCCTTGCTTAACGCCATATCTCATTATTGGTCTCACGTATGCTTTAAGCTACAGATACACATGCTAATTAGTGGCATGCCACTTAGTGGCATGCTCATAAATCAACCGGCGGTTGTATGGCTAGTGGCATGTTCGTTACTAGCAATGTGCGTACACACATGCCACTAATAAGCAAGGCCTAGAGAAGGTCGATACTGCGCATGCTCACATGCCACTAAATAAGCATGTGTATCAGACGCCTTATAGATTCTCATCTTGCTCTTGATGTCCATATACTTATTCTTCCAAATCGTGGATTTTAGAGTACCAGAGATTGCCGTTAACTGCCTTTGTTAACTCGGACGAAAATATTGGCCTTAATTTAGTATTTGAACCCTTTGGATGAAGAAATTTGTAGATTCGTGTGAAACATGTGATTTCTACCAACTTTCAAAATAATATTAGTACTTATTTTATACAATATTCATCAAAAAATACTTGAGACACTAATTTAGACCATTTACATGCACTTCTTCTTTCTAAAGGTCTCATCTAAAATTGCAAAAAGTCGTAAATGTATTTTTTTAATTATGTAATAACGCGGGCGTAAATATACATGTCCCGTCTATTTTGGAGTGTTTGGATGATAGTCACCGAATAAAAGCGGATTGTCGTAAATATGCCCACATCTCGTCTTTTTTTTAGCTTTGGGATAACAAAGTCGCCAAAATAACAATTTTGTTATTTTCAGAATATGGCCTATTGGGTGCTGGGATTTCTAAATTCTCTCTTCTGCTAACAATTTTAGCCTTGAGTAATGAGATACAGGATGTGAAATTATTATGCTGGATGTCTCATAATACCAAAGATTTCATGTTTATATGACGGTCGTTCGACATATTTAGGCATTGAAACAAAAACGGATATTTTATACAAACAAACGAATAAATAACGCATCTTCAGGAGAGTGCTCTCTCGCCACGGGGGTTAAGGTCATTACGTATTTGATCTGTCTTCACATCTTTATGATTCGTATAAAATATTCGGTTTTTTTCAATACTTAAATGTGTCATGATACTGGACAGATGAGAAAGGATGCTACTACACAAAACTCGCAGCATTAAAAATACACGGTTCTTTTCTCGACGTGATTATATCTGTGGAACAAATTGGTTGGCGAAATAAATGAAGAATTGACATGAAGTTAAGCACAGAAAAGTCGGAAATAAAACTTCTAGGACGAATTACGGCTAGAATTTTAAATCGAAAAAAACAGATACGTCACGTTAAATGGAAACGTCAGAAATAAAACTTCTAGCCGTAGGACGAATTACGGCTAGAATTTTAAATCTTTACTAATGCACAGCTTTTTTGCTTGTTTGCGCTGCACGCCACTGCTATACACTAAATAATATACAAAAATACATTAAACTATTGAACGTAATAACTGCTGCTTACGGTTTTACAGATTTTAATGTACCAACAGGCAGAATTAAATCAACGCTTTTAATAACCGTTTTTTAAAAACTTAGAGCTGACGACGCAAAAGTTTCCGGTAATGGAGTTTTGCAAGGGTGACATAATTCTAAATGGATTGCAATATTCCACAGCAAGGTTCCTTCCAGACTTCCGTTTAATTATTTGCGCATTGTCTGACTTGATTGCGAACCAAGTGCTGTTTGAAATCGTACAAAGAACGCCATCTTTCTACGTTTATTTTGCCGTAAATGTAGCTGATTGTAAATCAAATTTGGGACGGTGTTTTATTGATTAATAATTTATTTATAAATTGTCGGGTTGACACTTCGCGCCGCGCGACACGCGCTGGTCCGTCTCGCATATAATGATGAATACAATTAACAAAGAAAAACTGCGCTTCAAACTCACCGATAACACGCGTGCACCGCCTAAGGTTGAGTTCTCGAGACTCGTTGACATTTTTCATTGTAGGAGAATACTTGAACTAAGTAATTCCTTAGACTTGAAATATGCCAGTAAAATCGAGTAGGTAAGTACTATCGAAACAAGATATTAATGTGACACGTTTTCCGTGTACGCATTTGCATTGTATAATAATTTTTAAAATAGTAAAAAAATCTATTTACACCATCGAAAACTAAGGTTTTTATATTATCAAGATGGAGGTTTTCCGAGTGATATTTAGCCAATAGCAATACTTTTAACTAACGCCATAAAATTGTTTAAAAATGCTGTTAAGAGAATTGCATTTGTTTCAAGCGGTGTACCTAATAGGCATGATAACAGATTTTGAAACAACCTTCTACAATATATATATACACTATATTTTACGCTTCAACAAGCCAGGAGGCCCAATTACAGAAGCGAAATACATCACAAAAGACCCAGGCTTGATTAATATATTAAATTGTGACCTCACCGGGAATCGAACCCGGAATCCCCGGTGTGGGAAGCCAGTGTCATATCCGCTGCGCTATGAGGGCCGCCGTCCATCAAGTTATTTTTTTTTTTTTTGGTCGCAATCCTAGGGTTAGTCTGCAACAAGCACTCGCTTTCTCCACTCCTCTCTGTCACCTGCCAGCCTCTTCATCTCTTGGTAGGTGCTACAGCGCACATCTCCGGTAATCTGGTCTCGACGATGTATAAAAGCAGGCCCGGGTGCCTTATATTACGTCCTATCCAAATTGATCGCTGTTGGGCGATTCTGTTAAGGAGCTGCCTCTTTTCGCCCACCCTGCTCAACACCTCGTCGTTTCGGATAATATGTTCTGACCAATGGATCCTCGCCATGCGCCTGTAGCACCACATCCCAAAGGCCGCTAGCCTCCCGGACATGCTCTGGCCGATGGTCCATGTTTCGCTGCCATACATCAGCACACCAGACAAGAGTTTTAATCAAGTTTTTCCTAACCTTTAAATCTATGTTGGGAGATTCAAGGATTTTGGCTTTTTTGTTGAAGGCGATACTTGCCTGTTGTATTCTGCTTATGATGTCAGCATCTGAGCGGCCATCTTGGGCAATTTCGCTACCCAAATATGTGAATCCATCAAGTTAAATATAGTATAATCAGCATCATTAAACTTCTCCATTGCCTGACATAAGAATCGAATCATCTAAATTCTAATACGATGGTAATAACCGAATAACTAGGAGTCGTGCTGCAGATTATATGATATTTAGCAGTAATAAATTGTGTTTTGGAGCGGTAAGCATATTTTATTGGCATCGCTGATGGCGGAAAATATTTTACGGGCGCTTTCTGAAATCTGGATTAACGTTGACTAAATTATAATATATCAGGCTGTCTGGGGTGTTCTACATGACTAAGGGGTGACATTTCGTGCGTGTTTTATCCATTCCTGAAACATTTCAAAGAGTTTTACACTCACGATGTATGCTCCTTAAATTTATCTATATTACATGAGAGGTAAAACAGCAAAGATGGCAATATTTCACTGAGGTATTTTTGAGAAAAATACAAAAAAACTATCACTAACCAAGCAAATTTCTCTGAAATCTATAAAACCTACATCTTATTAGAAATAAGTTTTTAAAAATAATCGCTACCTCATAAACGAATTTAAAAAATATATTTAACTTTAAATATAGATATTATTTCACTAACGTAAATTATAGAGGTCTCACAGAGACGAATATATGTATGGAAGTTTTTTTATAAGATGTAATTGTTGTTGTGTAGAGTGATTACTTAAGCCAAGTCATGCAAGTTGGAATCCTTGGGCCATCGTATAAAAAAAGACCACCGTACATGTTTATCATATAAGTAGCTTCGTCTCTGTGAGAGTTCTATAATTTATCTTAAAATAATCCCTGTGTGGACAAATCCAGTAATTGTGTTCTCAGAGCATATATATGAAAATATTGTTATGGATATATAGATATTATTGTTTACTATGAAATAGTGGAAATTACTACTTTTGCTATTTACATAATGGGATATTGCCATTTTTGCAAAGATGTTTCAGTCTAAAATCGACAACAACCCTCACATTACTAAGACACACCAAAATTCATTCCAACACATCACAAACAGATTCAACGTCCAAACGCTATTTATTATAAATAACGTACGTAATTTACGGTATGCCATGTTTATACAGGATGTCCCGTATCTCTACATCAAGCCGAAATCGGGTGATAGTCCAAGTCATAATAGTTATCAAAAAAATATTTAAAAAATAAAAATAAAAACAGTCAGTTAAAACTGGACAAAATATTGATTTTGAATACTTGGTTTGGTCAAAAAGTGACATTTTCTTCCAAGCTGGAGCAGTTGGCTTTGAATTTTGAACAAAAATTTACAGAAGCATCATTATTCAGGATTACATAATAATAAAAAAATGAAGAAAAATAAAGATTTGTAGCAACAGGAGTGAAAAGACCGTCACAGGGTGTAGATTTTTTTTAAATGCTTATAATTTTTAAAACACATGACGTTTTTAAATATTTTTCTGATAAGTATTATAACTTGGCCTATCACCCGATTTGGGCTTGACGTCGAGATACGGGACACCCTGTATATACAGATTAATAATTACCTATGTTAAATTTAAAATATTTCTTCAACATTGTGTTGTGTACATGATTCTTTATTTTATTCGTTTGTTATCTAAAAAGTTTTTATACATATACTGTTTTGCATCAATAAATATAAAATAAAAACATTAAAAATAAAAAAAGCGGCCATCTTATCACGTGACACATACCTATAAAACATATTTTAGGTTTGATTGCTTGGAGCGGATACTGCTGTCTTTACTTTGAACTGTGATTTCGAAACAGAGCTTTGAGATATATTTCATATAAACTCTCGAATTTAGTACATGCTTAATTACATAGTAATCCACGGTAGTTGCATTCAAAACATTTTTTTTTCATTTTTTTGGTTTTCGCTGCCTTTGCTTTTAAAGTCCTCACATATTAATAATGGAATTTACGTAATCCCATAATATATTACGCTACGCTCACGCCAGTAATGTCCCGACGTGTGACGGCGGACAATGCTGGAGAAACCGCATCGCCATCTGTCGCTAGATGGCGCCATGTGTCGGCTCGCTGGCTCTCGACACTCGAGACACTGGTCACCGTTGTAATACTCTCGCCTTTATATTATTAAAATAAATAATTCTCTATCTAAAAATGCCCATTAACTAAAAGGCGCATATAATTATGAGGTTTATGACGGTATAAAAAGCGAAAAAAAAAAATTCTCTGTGAAGAAATTTTCGTCACTGACGCTTCCAGATGGCACAAATAATGATGAAGTATAAGAAGAAACAAAGTACATAATCCTTCATGTAACGTAAGAGGCTACGCTACGCTAGATGGCACTGTTCTCACAACCTTCATTCGCGGCAGAATTATATTGTAAAAATACGTAATTTTTGACGTTATAAACTAAAACTTCTCCACTATATTTAATGACTGTAAAAAACCACCGATGAAAATAATAATTTAGTTTATAAAAATATAATATATATAAATGTGAGGTGATGAAATATATATTATAATATATAAATTCCTAACTAACGTTCCTTATTACTTTACTACTCGTTTCAATAGTCCCAATATCGACCGAAAACACCTTATGTAACAAAAGTATAAATCAATTCTTGTAATTCTCAATATAAATGTATTCTTAACGAGTATTCCAAATCAATTCTTGTAATTCTCAATATAAATGTATTCTTACCGAGTATTCCAAATAACGTATTTTTCAAAATTTAAACAAATAATGTATATTCATAAAAACAATGAGCTTGCTGTGCAAAGTTAAATTTTTGAAAAAAAAAAGAAAATGTCTCGTCAATTAATATTAACACGTTTATATTGAATTGCGTTGCTTCTGATACCCCTCCGTAATACCTTCCACGTAATTCATAATCAGCTTAGAGTTTAAGGTTCTTATATCGGTTTAACCCTGAACTAAGCCTTATTTCTGCACACCAATGTTAACTTCATTTATATGGGGTGTGTTCAAAAAATTTCAAACCTTTTGTCTGCAGAAACACATTTATTACATACTATACTTAATCTAATCTTCTTCACAGTAGTCCCCTTGGTATAATACACACACTTCTCTCAGCGTTCCCGCCATTGTCGGAAACACTTTTGGAATGGTGTTCAGCTGGGCTGTCACGTTCCGCATTATATCTTCTTGATTCAAATCAATTCCCTTTCAGCGACATTTTTAACTTGGGAAGAGCCAAAAATCATGCAGAGCCATGTCGGGAGAGTAGAGAGCGTGACAAACCAGGGGAGTACTGAGTTTGTTCAAGAACGCGAAGAAAGGAAATTCCAAACGGAGTTGCTTCTGCCTCATCGTTACTGGCTTCGGCATGAATTTTGCAAACACTCTCTTCGAAATGTCCTTAGGTTTTCACGGCCGTTCAGAATCTTCTGTGTATAGTTTTCTGGGATTTTCTGCTGGTATATGTGACCTCTCTGGCCAACGTTTCGGATCCCATTGCAGGGTCCATCATCAGGGCAATGGGAACCGAAACTTTGGCCAGAGAGGTCACATATACACGGCAGAATATCACACAAAAGACTCTCTTCGAGTCTAAATCCTCGGTCAAAAATAAATGTACCCATCCAATGCTTGCTCCCACCTCGTTCGCAAGTTTTTGGACTGTGATACGACAATCCTTCATGACCGAAGCCTGCGTATTCGGGTTAAAAGTGGGTCACTTAGATGGTTCGGACATGTTGATAGAATGTATGAGAGGTATGAAAGATGTGTAATGAGAGTGTTGAAAGCGCCAGAAAAGTATGGCCGCTGAAGGTTTGAGTAGGTGAGAGTCAGGTGTATTGACGAGCTTGCACGTGGAGATATGAGTTGTTGAGTATCAAATATACTCAACCACCATTTTTGTTTTTTTTTAGATTTAAATGGTAATACGTTCTCGAAGCTCATTCCTATATTTTGAATATAAGTTAATTATCATATCAAGTATCGGTTTGAAGTTATTGCTTATTAAGTTTCAAGCAACTGTGAAACTGTTTACATTGATTTTGCAAAACAATAGTAGATGAAATTAGGTTGGTTTTGATTTTCAACTGCTCGTGTATGAATTTGAATGAGGCGAAAGTTGTGCGTCAGGACAGAAAAGTGTGCAGCTTTACTCTCTCTGCTTATCCCAGCGGGAAAACGGCGTGATGGTAAGTAAGTTAGTTTGATTTTATGGCTCAAATTTGATCACTGGATATATGAAGAGTTGCGAAACATATCAGTATAGGTACTCATATTTACCAGTCGGTTCAGACTCCTTTAGCACATTTACAATTTTTTTTACTTTTAGCGCGCATTTTAAAATTTGAAAAAAAAACAGACACTGATGTTAACACCTATTAGAAATAAAAAAAATGTAAATCAACAGGTTATAGGAGACACAATATCGTCACAATAGTAAGCCTCGGCACAATACCGGATGTTGAGAATTTTTTCTATGGTAAACGCGAATTACACCCTCGGACGACAGTCAACTAAATTTTTAAATATTTCGCTTTTAAACTGAGCCGGTATCTTGCAGAATATTATAAATAGGTTGCCGTTTCTGGAGAATATCTCATTATAATGATTTATCATTCTAGATAGTAGAGAGAAATGCCCAAATTGGAGATTTCATTCATCAGACGGTGATGTTAATGCATATTATTTAGAGTATTGAGCATGGAGAGTAGTATCTCAATGTAATGACTCTTATAATAATAATATTCTTATATACTTATTAATACCATCCAAACTCTGACCTAACCCAGTCTACTCATTCCACACATCTCATCTATAGAATAATCTATTAAACATAGAGCAAAATAAGCACAGAAGAAATCGATTATCTTCGTTTTTTATCTAAACTCGTCGTTTAACATTCCGTCGCGATCTCCATCTTGTATGGAATGCCACTTGATTGGGAAGTTAGCCGTGCGTAGCTACCAGGCACATCATTTGGCGCCGGTTTTAATTTAGCGCCACCCCTCGTATTATTCCAGCCGTCAAGTCTGACGTTTAATTATTCCCCGACACTGCGGGAAATCCCTCGTGGGGAAAAACGATCTCCCACCGCGGCCACACTAGGCAGGGCTGGCAGTCTGAAGAGAATGACATTAAGAACGCGGGAATTTTCCCGGTATAAGAGTGTTTTAATATCAAAATGTTCTCCACGTCAATCTACGTCGAAAAATCAACCAGCCTTAAAATAACAACGTATATACGAGTATATAACAAAACAGTATTCCGTAAATTTCATTCTGATAAATAAAATAATATCTTCGCAGAACTTCTTCGCGGTAAAGTTAAAAGCGTAGAATGCCATGATCTTTTATTCTTCTACGTTTAAACTACCTATGACATCTTGCAGTATTTGGATTAGATAATATTATGTCAACTTTTTTTGAAAAATCGTTATTAAGTAATATTCTCTCTCGACTCATATGTTACACAAGTCCAAATCATGAAGTCAGAACTTATTCAATATTTATATTTTTGTTCCATATATTCAGTTCTTCTTTTCGTGTCCTATTCCGCCCGGAACAGCTCTATAGGAGACTGGCCAAACGACTGTCTCAGGTTTTTCAACCAAGATGTTCTCCTTCTTCCTGGGTCCCAACTTCCGGCAAATCTTTCCCTGCATTATAAGATGCAAGATCTCGTATTTCTCTGGATGTCTCATCGCATGTCCGAGATATTTAAGTTTTCAATTTTTAATTGTTTTAATAACTTATTTATCTTTATTCATCCAAACCATAACATATTCATTCGTAAATCTGTCCATCCAGCTTATTTTTAGCATTCGTTAATCTAAGGTTGAGATCATGACTGCAGAACATCTTTCTCATACGGATGAAGGTTGCACGTGCTTTGTCAATGCGGCATTTGATTTCAACCGAAGGATCCCATATTTCATTTAAATTGCAGCCCAAGTACCTATACAATACTTAATTTATGACGGCAGCTTTGCTTGCCTTCTACTATTAGTGTTGCCATAGTTTTTATTTTATTACCATAGCCAAAATATGAGTTAAAGTCACAGGGTTATTTTAGCGCGCATTCTAGATTTTTACATTCTTTGTATTCTTGGTCAACTTTTCAACGCTTTTCGATTAACCGTGAAATCGATTATCCAGGTTTTTTATTTCACCATCCATCTCGGATAATCGAGAGTCAGTTTATATGGTTCCACGCTGGCCTTGGTGACAGATTTGAAAATGAAAAAGAAAAAACATCTAATCTTGAATAGGTGACATCCCTGTGCTTAGCGCGTGTGAAAAATTCACACGCCCATAAATAGATCGGTCTGAAAACTTTCCTACAATAGCAACACTGAACGATAATCTAGTGCGAGCATTCGAGAGTGTTTACAAAATGTTTCAACAGAGGTTGTGTAAGTCAATTATAAAATGGCGACTTTGGAGTGAATATAATGGCCGCGTTAATTCAATTTGAAAATGTTAACGTTTTTTAATGAATGGAGGGTTTAAATGGTCTACATTAATTAATCATCCGATTACAAGAATATTATCAGAAATGGATTTGTCACTCATCCATTCTAAGGCATAAGGTTGTATCAAGTTGGATTAAAGTAAAACTTTGTGTTAAGCATAGATTTTTGCGCTCTACACAAATCAAACGATCCGTTTCCGCAAAATCTATGCTTTAAACGAACTTTTACTTAATTTCAACTTGATACAACCGGGCCATGATGTCATTTCTACTGCGTTCAGTTTATCTTCTTTCCTCTTCTGTCATCTCCGGGTTTAATTTCTAAACATTAATATCGGTACCAGAATTTCATTGTGTACCTACCGCTAGTCTCGCCTAAGTTAGCATGTTCTTATAAATTACTAGCTGTCCTAACCCTGCGTTGCATGGGTTAAGAATTAAGTTTAAAATAAATTTGTGAATAAAACGTTCGATTCGAATGATACAGATCTGCATCGAAAATATATAAGCGGAGGGGAAGGGTTAAAAGAATAGGGGGGAAATGTCGCATATGTTACCCGCCGAGTTCTCACGAATACGTTTCCAAATTTTGAGTCCGATCGGTCAAACGGTACAGATTTGCATGGAAAATATGTCAGGGGGAAAAAAGGGGTATGAGAATAGGGAGGAAGTGTTGCCTATGTTACCCGCCGAGTTCTAAAAAATAAGATTCTAAATTTTGAGTCCGATCGGTCAAACAGTACAGTTTTGTATCGAAAATATGTCAGGGGGAGGGGAAGGGGTATGAGAATGGGTGGAAATGTTTCCTATGTTACCCGCCAGGTCCTAAAGAATAAGTTTCCAAATTTTGAGTCCGATCTGTCAAACGGTACAGATTTGCATCGAAAATATGTCAGGGGGAGGGGATGGGGTATGAGAATAGGGACGAAATGTTGCCTGTGTTACCCGCCGGGTCCTAAAGCATAAATATGCAAAATTTGAATCGAATCGGACAAACGGTGTGAAATTGTATAGAGAACAGATAGACAGACAGACAGACATTGAGTTTTATAGGTATAGATTGCATTCAAAGCACCGTTCTCTGTTATCGAACATATTTACTTCCCGAATACACAAACTCATCTGCTCGTTTCAAATATTCATTGCCTACCAGTAGGTGGTAATTCACACATTGTCTTCCTTTCTTCGTTCTCGAATACCATCACTTTTGACTTTTTGACATTCATAATAAGGTCACTTTCCTTGCAAACATCATACATCCTGCTTACTAGACTCGACTGAGTATAAAATTGTACAGAGATGAACTAAACTTCTTTAAGAGAGGGGAATTGCATCACAGTAGAAGAATGTTCTCCGTCGCGTATATTTACTACAAAACACACCTAGCAAACAAAACATAATATTTATTACTTACAATATACCTACGTTTTTTTTTTTTAATTTCGTTCGAAACAGAGTCTCTTCAAGTGAAAACGTCTCTTTTTCATAAAGTGCGACTTATTTATTATGACATTATACTTTTAAAGGGTATAAAGTTCGACCTTTCTATCATTTATTCAAAATTTACAAGCTCATAGTAATTTTTTAACAAAGTCAAACGTATTGAAAATTGGAACCAGACCGTGTAGTAATTAAAGTACGTAATTTCTACGTAAAACAGCTAAATATAAACATTTCATTGTTTGTACGTCTGCAACTCTGTAACTTGTTGGAAATACAACTTTTCACATTAAATTAGAGTGTGACACGCAATTAGCGCGCGGCTCAGGCAACACGCAAGGGTCGCCCCACCAAATTACAAAGTCTTGATATTTTAATATTATTATTTTATTAATATTTAGTTTTAGGTTAAGGTAAACGAATAATGTACGGATACTATCTATTTTTATAATTCCATTGCGCATGTGTGAGGAACGCTATTGATTTTTAGGTATTGTGGATCCCTGGCCGCAGAACATAATAATTCAAATTTATTTAAAAAAAAAAAAAGTTCCACATTTAAAAAGCTGATTCGGGTTTGCGTGCGCACCTTTTTCCGTTTAATATTTTTTATAATATATATTGAAAATAATTTACAGCTGTCGTCCATGTTTGACCCTCATACGTTTATCTCCATATCTCTGTCAAATTGCTAAATTTCATGCTCTAGAGTAATAAATAAAAACATTTCTAAAAAAACCCTTCAAAGTTGCCTTCACACAAAATGTCTTTATTACATTTTAAAAATAGAAGGAGGTATTTGGGGTTGCCATCACAAAAAACATAGAGAAGTGTTTGTGTGACGATATTACTTTTAAGTACTTAATACGGACGTCATACCGATAAGTACCTATACAGTTCTTGAAAAATATAATACATTTGTGTCAGAGATCCTTGAAGCATCGCCAATAATAATAATTTCGAACGAAAATATTATTATTGGCGATAAAAATCTAAATTAACATAATTTTCGCTGTGCAAGTGTGTAAAAAAAACTAACCCTTAAAAACCAAGTTTTTATTATACTCCCTTTCTCATTGAAACAGGTTTCGCGACTACTCCACGTGTCAACCTTGAAAATTAAACAATATATAAATCGCTAAAATTTCGAAAAATCTAAAATTATACTATAATTATTAATTTTTTTACACGAAAATTTCCACGAGTCTGCCTGCAAAGCTTCAGCTCGATTAGATCACGGAAAGGAGATAAAAATCGATCCAAAGTTTTTTCGGCAGACAAGCCGACAAGCAGACGCTACGAGTTAAAAGAAAATTTCTATTAAAAATTGAATGAGAAAGATTCTCCCCAAAGTTTTTGCTACTAGCTACGAGACACCTGTATAATAAAAGTACGACATTTTTGACGATCTAGTTTATCTTAAAAATGGAGCGGCATTGAAGCAGATTATTAGATAGATTAATTTAATATACATATAGGTAAAATACACAAGTACCCTTAGTGTGACCTCAAAATCTATGTCACAAATTCTGGAAATCTTCACGTTCCAAAGTAATAAGATAGTACAGATTTCATTTCATCTGACCATTCGCATTCGTAGGCTAAGTTTGAAATCATGATTGGAGAACATAGATGCACACACAGGTTGCCCATTCTTCAATTAAAGGATCCCATCTTTCATTTATTATATTGTCACGGGATCGTGTCTGTGGGAGGCAAATGAAACACTTTATATAAGTCTTATTAATCGCACAATGTCACTGATCACGAATTTAATCGGAGCACCGTTCGTCAATTCACACTAATTATCACTGTTTAGTGTTCCTCTCAATTATTGTTTCGCTGGTATTCGGTTCGCTAGGCACGCTCACACGCTGTCGCTTTTATCTGTGGACTTCTGTGTCGCGCTTTCAAATAATAATAGCTCTAAAAATCAACACTTTATACAAAACGTTGATTTTGCGATGCCTCGAGAACATTATACTAGTTTCTCCATATTTCTAGTGATTATGAGAATAGCCCGGTCAATTCTACATTCACGAGGACCATTCGAGACGCTTCGAAAATGCGCAGTATTATATTAAAATACCTTTCAAATATTTCGTTTCTTTTTGGACGAGTTGTACTCATAAATTAATAATTAATTCAGTAAATAATGACATTTATACCGATAATAATAAATTACTAGTGTGTGGACAAAACCACCCTGAGAAGAAATATCAAAAAAATATTATATAACGTAATAGTAAATTAACGTCTCATGTCGAATTTATCGAGAACCTCGTAAAAGAAATAATACAAAACTCCATTTTCACCGATGACGGCAATCGTTGAGAGTCTCCGATGAAAAGGTCAAAAACTCTTTCAAAATTGTCGCGAACAAAATATGGCGCAGTTTGCAATATTCTCGAGAACTCTGTGCAATCACATTTGACGAGAGTAGCGCCTCGATAAAACGATGAGATTATTATATTTATAACAGACCATTAATTTAATCCATGCACGATTTCAGAGTTTAAACACAATAGTTACCTACCTACATCAATAAATCTATTGATATAAAATGTGGATACGTATACCTACTTATGTGCAGGCGTTAGAAGTTATACTACTTTGGCACACATAAAAAATCACGTATTAAAACAATATTAAAACAAAAACTATACAAATGTACAAATATACATTACCATGGCCACAGCGACTTCCTCTGAGGTTTCGCAATTGACGTAGTCGTCTCGATTATTAAAAAAACTGATGTCAAGAATCGCATAGTAATTGCAAGGTTTCTTTTAAACGCAGCTGAATGCAAACATCGACAATAACGTAAAATATAGAAATCTACATGAGAAGCCCCTTTTCTCCATTTCGATTACACGGCTAAAATCGTAATTCTATGAACAGTTCTAATTTTCAATTCAATAATCGAACATGATTGGTGCTCGATTCAAGATGGTCGACAAAACATTATTTATTTTACTTAAACATATATGAAACAATATGTGAAATATAAACATTTAACTATCTTTGACGGCTAACTTCGGGTGCACATGGATGCGCGCGTATTTCGTTGCATACAAAAGTTTCACTTTAACAACTATCTTCATGGTCTCGCGTTTCCGCTACATGCTGTGTACGCTGCGCACCCACAACTCCCGTTACAATTAAAAATTTACTCTAAATGCGTCAAAAGAAGTTTTGACGCATTTAGAGTATATAGACTACATAGTATCAAAAAATACATAGTTCTATGATGTTTGAAACACCATAAAACTGTTTTAGAAATTGAAATGATATTTTTATTTTAAAAAAATATTATATAGTATAATATTTACAGTTTAAGTAGGTACCCTCACTATTTTCTCATTAAAATGTGACGTGTTATAGAAATTTTATGAATTTCCCTTTTATGTAGAATACAATTAAACTTGCTCATCAAACCATTTCAGAGAATGGAGTTGTTGAGTCGCCAAATTCTCACGAGAGACGAGTCATTTTAATTGTATTCTCAAATTATGTGATACTTGTAAAATAATAACCAAGGTTTGTCGTATCATTTTCAGCAGATTTTTCTGAGACGCGATAAATTATTCCCTTCCACTGGGTGAAAATGTCAAGCATCTGGTAAAAAGTTAATTTCATTGAAAATTTGTTGAAATTGATTTATCAAAATCTGTCATTGATACAAAAAAAAGCATCTGCTCGTAATTTTAAAGTTCGCCTTGGGCAATCAAACTTGTCAGAAACAAGGAACAATTTTTTACGTCTCGTTATTTAAATAGCTGGAAGATATCTTCACGATGTGACATTTTTTCAAAATTAGAAAGTTGATAAATTTAAAACCTTTTTTTTTTCATTTTTAAATGTTCTAAACGCCTTCCCCTGTGTAACATAAATCCATCCAATCTATCTGTTTTTACTGAATTTTTATGAACGTATTTTAAAGAATCCATGTACATATATTTAAGACATATTTTAATGAAATTATTGTGAATAATAATGTAATTATTATTAGACATTGTGGTTTTGATCTTTAAATACGTATTTTGTTAAATATTTGTTTAAAAAGCTACTGAGCCCGGCTTTTTATCCTTATATTTATACGTGATTTATTATCGCTGTTCATTTGTCATGCAACACGAGTAATAGGTGTATATTTGACGTGTGACCGAGTAATAGGTGTATATTTGACATGTGACCGAGTAATAGGTGTATATTTGACATGTGACCGAGTAATCGGTGTATATTTGACATTTAGCATGAGTAATCGGTGTATATTTACCATGAGAGATGAGTAATCGGTGTATATTTGACATGTGAGATGATTAATCGGTGTATATTTGACATGTGATATGAATAATTGGTGTGTTTTTCACTTATGTCGTGAGTAATCGTTGTATATTTGATTTGTGACGTAAGTAAATAGTATATATTTGTTTAGTTTCATAAGAAATTTACATAGTTATATAGTTAATTGGTGTATATTTATTTAATAACATAAGAAAAATAAATTTATTTACTAGCAACGTAAGAAATTGAAGTAGATATATTTAGCGACATAAATATTACATTATATTTTATTTTATCACTATATAAATGTCACTGTCAATCCTACATGCATATTATTACACCTCATGTTATTAATTACCGTTGCATTTTAATATATTTTATAATGTTATAAATATATAAATATGATTCCTTCTACGTATATTAGACTGTATTAATACAAAGTAATAATTATCAGCATCTCAAAGATTTTGTAAATTTTGTTTACTCCTTGTGACATTTCTGTACAAATTTTGAACCAATTTATACATCGAAAAGACGATATTATTTTTGTAAAAATAAACGTATTTAAGTTTCATAGAAAATAGTGTATCCATAATTAAGTTGTCTTGTATTTATTGTCAGAGATTGTTTATCGTAGCTAGGAAAAAAATATAAAATTAATGTTTTAATAATGCATGTATCAAAATGTAAGACAAATGAAAATAAATTTATTTATCAACAATTTGAGCGTTTTATTATCTATTTTTTAAATATAATGTGTTTTAAATAGAAGAAATGTTTAGAGCTTTGGAAATTCGCTGGTAAAGGTTGGTGTATAACTGTTGGCCGTATGTTGATAAATAACCGTTTTAAAAAGAAAATACAATAGTGCCCTACTAAGCTAAAAGGCAGTAAATCCATACTTTTTGAAAAATGTTATTTTTTGGTTTAGGATACTTGAGGTCATATTTTACCTTTCCAACAAGCTTGTTTGCATATTTCCATCAAAATATTAAAATGTAAGCATTTTTAATTTGCAGTATATCCATTTGGAATAAGTAACAAAGTAGCTTATTTGCAGTTTCAAGGTTTAAACTATATAAAAATACTTCAAATAATAATTAAATAATCTTTTTTATTATTATATTAATTTAATATCTGAGCGAAATAAATAAATTAATACGCGTTAGAACACATTAGAACACTATATATCTGAATTTACAATTAAATTTAAACGATATATTAATTAACCAAAACAAAATTCTTCGTGGTGACACGAATAGCAAAACATATTCTACATAGCAGTGGCGTGCGGTGGGTATAAACTTAGGTTATGCTGTGACCGACTGTATACCTACATATAAAAAATTTATATACGCATAAACCTATTGTTTTATTTAAAAAATCGTCGTTATCCAATTTATTTTTTATTTTATATATTTTTTATTTTATTTTTTTTTTATTATATTTTATACATAAACATGAGGATCATAATAATGTATTTCATTTTATTTACAATATTGCATTTCTGAAAACACATATTTTAATTATATTTAGTGGATTGCTACTACTCAATTAGGCGTAGCCTGTGCTAGAGTAGCTAATTGTATACCTGTTATTTTTATAGTTTGTCAACACTTAGGTATGTGGGACAAGACTATATGGGTATATACATATTTTGTATTTTTATTATAAAAAAATTTCATTTCCCCAAGTGACATGACACTGAACCTTTCGAAGAAATAAGCTATTATATGAAAAAATTACTTGTCTATTACAAAAAACTCGCAGACATAAAGATGAGTCAAAATACACAGTTCTGGACGAGTTTTTCTCTACTTGACTAGATCTATGGAACAAATTTATTGGGCGCAAACAAGTGAGATAAATTATATGAATTGACATGATGTCGGATACAAAAATGTCGGAAATAAAACATCTAGCCGTAGGACGAATCACGACTAGAATTTTAAATCGACTTTTTCTTAAGATAGGGATTATTTA
This sequence comes from Agrypnia vestita, assembly GCA_016648135.1. Lineage (NCBI taxonomy): Eukaryota > Metazoa > Arthropoda > Insecta > Trichoptera > Phryganeidae > Agrypnia > Agrypnia vestita. Next base: position 47,744 of record JADDOH010010002.1, on the reverse strand, counting down.
ATTAATATTTGTTTCCAAGAATCTTTACTAATGCACAGCTTTTTTGCTTGTATGCGTTGCACGCCATGCTACATACTTAATAGGTATTTGAATACGGATAGTGGAATGGAGAAGCCATTGAGGAAGGGATTTAGTATAGGTTGTTGGAGAGGTCAATTGGCAATGAAAGGAAGCACCCTCTCACCTCGTTTTCCTTCGGATCCAGGTAGATGGATTGGTTCCTCCCTCATCAGAAGGGCGCTACGTCTCACAATGTTCTTTTGGTTCAATCTGTTTCTTATCTGAAGGATTTTTATGGAAAGATACACACAGGTCAGCACAGTCAAGCAGTTAATGTTCAATGTTCCAAAATCAAGCAATGCTGTGTTAAAGTCGTAGATACAAGATTTTAGTAGAACTGCACTATGGAAGGTGTGGGATAAAGTGGATGTGTTTAATGACATCTGATCCTGCTAATGAAGATCGAACTGTAGGGATGGTATGTTCGATCTTCATGAGCAGGAAATGAGATGGATAGTATGTTTTATTTTTCCTGAATGAACCTGACCATTAATTGTACTGATTTTAAATTATAGATGTCTCACAGAGACGAAGCTATTTTAATGAGAAAGTTAGTATAGAAGTCTTTACTGGGCATTTATAGGGCGACCTGTCTCTAGGCTGGCTTAAGTAATCACTTTACACAAATTCCACTCAAGATCAACCTTCTTATTCTTCTTCTACCCTTTATCCTATTATGTCGGGGTCCCTGCACCCTTCTATTTTATATGATTTTCCTATTTCTCTTTTGTTTTTTATAATATTTTTAATGTGTGTATTTTCTTTTATATGGAATGTGTGGGATTGCACGAACCTCCACACATTCTGGAATAAAGTTATATTTATTTATTATTTATTTATTTAATAGGAAAAAAAGATGAGGTAGGAGTCAGGAAAGAGGTGGAGGAAGAGAAGATTAGATTAGATTAGTGAGTATAGGTTAGTGAGCCATCGCTAAGCCTCGCTCTGAAGCCTGGTTTGCTGGGAACAAACAATGTGACTGTCGAGGAGTTGGTATTTTTCCAGAGAAGTCAGGTGACCCTTCAGCCGGCGCACAAAGGGGGCTCCCAGCCTCCGGAGATGATCAGCACTTGAAACTCAAAAGGCGTTTCCGAGAATCTGGACAGAAATAATGCTAATTACACTTTTTCGTAGGTACTTGAAACCTTTCGCAAGACTTGAAGATATGAAAAATAATATTCCGTTACTCAAATTTATTTACAAAATTGCGTGCTTACCAGCGTATTTTTCGTGGATGAATAAATTATTAATGTTTCATTTAATAATTTAACGCAAAAAGTATTATATAACCCAAAAATTCTTTTTATACAAAGTTATACTTCTTAAAGGCTCGTTTAGGGTGATATTTTAGTATGAAACGAACATCACGAGACGGAGGTTTTCACACCATGAAGTTACTAAATCAAGACTTCTACCGCCACCTGACAAAATCCTCCCGATGGTTTATAATCTCGGTATCTGCGAAGCTCGGTAGATGTCGCCGCTGAATGATGTAAGTATGGTAAATATATCATCCCTTTAGAGGTAAAACTTACTGATATTAAAATTATTGAAAATGTTCACATGACGAGTTTTATCAATAAATAATTATGAATAGACAGAATATTCACATACTGATTTTTACCTGGAATAGAGATGGAAAAAATATGAATGTAAAATATTCTATCTATACCTCTAAAAAAATTACCTTTTACTTATAAACTGGATGTCTTCTAAAACCTCTAAAAAAACATGATGTAGTAAATAATTTCTTTAACCAGTTAGTTGTTTGTCAAATAATGCTTATGGTATAATCGCCGAGAGCTTTTGTATGACTCATGAAAAAAAATTGCACCACCATTGGCTCCATATAAGAGAACAAGACAGATGATAACATACCAAAGCTCTCAGTGGTTGACCTATATGTGTAGTGTTCTTGAGTTCTTACAAAAACGATGCTACATACCTAAGTCACCTAAATACATTATAAATAAGTAAATTTGTAGATCATACGAAAGATACCTACATTTTTGTGCCTGCCAGCGAACATGCCAATGTCCATCCTGTCATGTAAATATACATTTATTTATTTATTTATTTATCCTGTTCTTGATAGGCACATCTCACAAAAGGTACCACTCATCTCATTAGGTGCCGAGATGACCAGCTTACAATTTAGCACAAAATAATATAAATATGAAAGAAGATATTTATAAGTATAAAATTAATCAATTAATTGAGGATTATAAAAGAAATACTGGAAATGAATAAAGCACTAAGTGCCAAAAATATATTTTTTAAGATAAGTAGGTAAGTATACAGATCAGTAGGTAGGTACTATATGCCTTCGCCAATACATTAAATAGGAACTGCACTGAAGTCCTATCTGTGTTTATTTTCAAGTTATATGGGAATGCATATCGCATAAGTATTAAGTGCCGCTTTTTTTATAAATAATGCACTAAAAGATATTAGTATTTTATAGTTTTTAGTATTAAAATGACGAACTCAAGTGAGGTACCTACCAGCAGTAGTATTGAAAGTATTAATGAAAAGGTGGTTAGATAACACACAAAGAGCGAAAAAGACTTTACTCGCTTTTTACCTTGTATGTTAAGATGAACATTCTGGCACTTGTTGCTTTATTCATTTCTAGTACCTATTCAAATGCGGATAGTAAAAACAGTAGATATTATTGAATACAAAAGTAATAGTGAAAGAAAAAAGAATACCTACCTATATTATATGTAGTCATAATATGTGTGTATAGTAACAATATGTACATAGATATTATTGAATACCAAAGCAATAGCAATATATATACCTACATTTTTACATATAGATCCGAATTCAGAGTCAATATTTAGATGATTTAAAGGTCAAGATATACCTTAAAGCGTAATTTTCAATACAAAATAACACTTTTAGACGTACTTTAACCTTTAAATCATCTAAGTATTGACTCTGAATTTGAGCCTAGGTGTATTATTTCTTAAGGACTTGATAAATTCAAACTCAACGACTTTCAGAGCCTCCGTACAGCTGACCGACTAATTTCCCACACATTTGATTCCCACGCATTTGATTGGCTTAGTGGAAAAGTCATTAGAGAACCACTCAGAAACCGACCAATCTGAGCCCGTAAGTATGTGATAATAATGTGCTAATAAAGAACTGACCAATCGGATCATCACTGCTAGGCTTCAGGCCGCAAGGGCGTTATCGAACGATTAGACAAAGTTGGCAATCTAAAATAAAACTTTTACATAAAATAATATACTTTTACTAGATCCGACAAAACATTTAATTAAAATTATATAGCTGCACGAGGCTTTGAGCAAAGTAGGTCTTAATATGAGCATAAAGAAAACAAAAATGTTGAGTTCAGAGCAAAATTATCATAATTAATAATAATATTGAAATAGTAAATGAATATATTATATATGATAGATTAACTATAATATATAAATATATATATATAGTATATATATATTATATATATAATATATATATATGCATTATGAAAAGGTTATTTTTCGGGAACTTCGCGGATTTGTAAAAATATTTTATTTTTGTGCTATATTTCGATTACATTGTGGGATAACCATTCTCAAGCTGGGCTCTCTGACAGTTTAGAGATAACTGTATCTCTCAAAACTGTAACCTTTTTCATATGCATATATATATATATTATCTATTATTATATATATATATATTAAATATCAATTGTGTGTGTGTATGTGTGCGTGTTTTGTTTGAGATTTTTTTATGATAATATTATGTGTCTAGTGGATGTTTGTACTTAGGTATGTATATTTTTGGTTTCAATTTTAAATTTATTCTGGTCTGTTATTTTTCTGATTGTTAGGAGAAGATTATTAAAGAATTTAATATGGAGAAAACTAAAAACATTTTGGGTTGCGTTAAAATTAAATGTTGGTAATTTATTTGTATCTCAAAATCTCGTAGATCAAAAATAAATTAAAATTTAAGTTTATTGAATTGAAGCCATTTTGATACTTCTTCCAATTCTTTAATATGTGTTGTATCTATCTGTCGTACTATCAAGTAATGTAATATTAATAATACTAATGTAATACTAGTATAATACTAACATTCAAAGCCGTGATACCTGCACGGGATCCATTAACTGGTTATTAATTATATAATCAATATTCTAATGCTCTACTTTATCGACATCGGTTCTAAATCCGAAAGCTCTAGTTCCAGATTACGCCGCGATTAATGGTTCAATAAATTCATATTTCGATGGCGCTACGAGGGCGTTATAGCGACCTCAGTGTGTGCTTAGCGTCAGCCAATCAGAGCCGAGCAAACATTATCCAGCTTGCTTGAGTAAGCGCTTCCATCAATGCACGACGATGCGCTCTTTGCCGGGCTGTAATGGTTTCCTTATTACGTCGACACGTGATGGAAAAATAGGTGTGGGCAACAGTGGTGCACTTAGGCATTGCTGTCCTGGGCGACCGCCCGGGGCCGCGATTATTATGGGGGTACGGCAATGCATCCGCCGTTTTTTTGTTGACGTACAATTGATATGTGAGGGGGATAAAAGTAAGTACAGACTTCGGTGGCTGGGTCATGTGGAGAGTCATGTGCATCAAGCACCAAAGTCCCTGCTGAACTCGAGGCCGATAGGACGAAGGAGCTCAGGAAGGCCAAAATTAAGATGGAGCGACAACGTCCTCAAAGACACTTCTGCCTTGGAGCTTCTGAACTGGAGAGAGCTGCCACTAAACCGAAATGAGTGGAGGAAGAATCTTGAGGAGACCAACCAGGGGTTGTAGAGCCAAGAGTGATGATAAAAGTAAAAACAGCCAAATCCAAAAAAAATAAAAATAGATTTTAAATGCAGTCACCGAGGATTACTAATTCACAAATTATTTTGAATAACTTAACGTTTGTTTACGTTTTAGAGCTTTCTGGGTGAATTCTTTAATTTCAAATCTGTCAAACGATAACTGTCAAGTTACGGAAATAGCAATATTGCTATTTCAGAATCGCTGCATCACGTGGCAGGTGTCACCAAAAGCATTTTCGGCTTAGTCCGATAGCGATAATTTAATTTTTTTAAACTAAAATTATGTACTAACGATAAAAAAAAACAACTTACCGGAATGATCAAACCATATAGTTGAAACCAGTCACTCTTTCAAAAGCCATAAACTTTAACTTTTCCTTAATAGCAAACAACCTAGAAACCATCTAAATTTAAAACATTGTTAATGTGGGGAACACACTTATATTAGTTTTTCTAATACTTCAACCCTGTTTTTAATATTCCAAACTAGCTGTGCCCATGCGGCTTCGCGCGCGTAGATTTTTAGTAACTTTTAGACGTATTTTATCAATTTGCGTAATTAACCTTAACATATAGGTACATATACGTCATCACGAACTTTTTTATAGAAGTTTTTGAGTTCTACAACTTCTCTATATAAAGTATTTTAATATTTCTTATCGTTAAGGCAGCGTTCGTAAAAACGCATCACTCGGCCATTTTTTTCGTCGACTTTAGTTGTAAAATAGGTCACCACGAAAAGTCCTTTTATTTTAACGGGATAATATTCAACCTATATCCACCCTGAAAGTCCATTCTAAATATTGGTGAAAGAATTTTTTAAGTCGGATGAACAGTTTCGGAGATTAATTACCTCCTACGTCCAAACTTACAAACTTTACCCCTTTATATATAAGCATAGGTAAATAAATACCCTTCAGTCCGCGCCTGAATATGTTGTTATTTAATGTACCTATTTAATTTAACGGGTGACACTACCTTGACACAAAAAAGTTTTTTCTTATCTCCTTTATCCTACAGCTTCAAGTTTTAAGAATAATTCGCGTTATCATCCATTGAGTAATTCCAAAAGTCGATTTTTAAACAAATTTTATTTTCATTTGTTTATCCTCTTATATTTGACATTGAAAAGTATTGGAGAAAAATCGTATTTATAAACAATAAAATTTGAAATTCAACAGTTTAGAAAAACCAAATGTTATTTAACCAAACTTCTACACTAATAAAAAAAATTTAAAAATACATATTAAATAATAAGGATAAGGATGATTGTTTAAAAACATCGGGTGTTTATAAATTGACTTTTAATAATTGTGATTATTTTTATATAGGAAAAACGTGTAGAAATTTTGATTTTAGTGTTAAGGAACACTTGAAGCGTTAAGTAGCAATAATAATTCCGAATTTTCGAATCATCTTTTGGCTGTAGGTAGATCATTCTATTGATGTCAATAAGGGTTTACAAATTTTACATACGAATTATACAGAATTACAGTTTGATAAATTTGAAATTTTTGAAACAAGAAAGTGTCAATAGTAAATTGAATATTATAACTAGGTCTTTCTTACAAATAGTTATCCTTTTAAATATGTTTTCATGTTAGTGCTTAATTATTATTCATTTCCCACTTATTCTTTTTGATGTGTAACATCTTTCCTCTCGCTTTTCTGCATTTGATCAATGAGAGCGCGCGATGGAAAAAAATCGTTTATAAACAAATCAATGTCCATCAAGTGCCATCAGAGCGAAGACGCACACTTCCAACATTGAATGCTTCTGATTTTGTATATATGTTTCGCATCTGGTGTCAAGCGTGTGGATGTTGTAACTTTGATATATTTCGGCTTATAGGTATGTTCGAAACTATCCAATAAATACTTAATTTTTTTTACATTAATGTAAACAATAACTACCCATGATTTACATTCTCAAATTTCATGTGATTATTTTTAAATATTTATTTAAAGTTTTCATACAATATCTATAGCGGCACACTACCACCATCAATGAAAATAAATAAAAACATATAATTGACCAAACACATTTCTATAATAAATAAAGATGCGTGCGTAGATATACGGTACCTACCTAGTCCAGCAAATTTCAATAATAAACAAATGTATATACATTTTCTTTACTTGTATTTAACTAATTAATAAACATATAGGTATTAGCTTTTTTTTAAATTTTGATGTTAATTTCAGTCGCAGCTCAGTCGATATTTTTAATTGTGAGATGTCAAATGTTAGCCATCATATGCGTTTTTAGATTTTTTGGGTCATAGTTGCTTGAACATTTTCGACTCATAATCAAAGCAGGAATATATTCCTGTGAGGTTACTAATGTTTTCCAAATATCCCTGTATAATTTCTTTTTTTTTGCATTTTTCTCAGAACTTCTTTTTTCAGATTGATGGATAAAATATATCGAAAAAACGTCCAATTTTGTTTAAATTTTGGACACATTTTACTGATGACAATATCTACGATGTAACATACGATTTTTTGATAAAGTACTAATGGTGATGGACAAACTGTTCTGTTTTAACTAGTTAGTTTCACATGTTAGTTATTTGAGATTCGTATCGTGTCGATAATTGGAAACTGAGATAAAACTGCTATCTAGTACCGATGGATTGCGAAAAATCAATTAGCAAACATCGACACAAAACAGACACAAATCTCAAATAACGGTTAGTGTATCATCGATTACATTGCTAGCACTATAAAATACGCTGTTTGTTTATTATGAATTTCAACTTTACAGGAAAAAAAAAAATATATATTTTTCACTGCTCATACCACTGACATTTAAATAATGTACCTAATAAATTGTTTACAAGAAAACAATTAACTTGTTCATTTCAGTGAAACCCTGTCGACATGATTACCTCCATCAGCTGCGCGCGTCACGGAGGACCGCAGGACATAACATAACTCGGCCATTTTGAAATTTTCAAAATATTTTTTTGATGAAAAATATTAGCCAATGTATGCTGTAATATTTCGGCCACCAGTTAAGGTTGTGAGAATAGCGCTTTCTAGATTAGCGTAGCGTCTTGATACATTAAACAATTAAAATGGGTCAAATTTGTCCCGCCAAGCATTATTTTGTATTTGGTTGTTTTTTTATTTATAAATATCCTAGGGTTAAGTTTATCGTCTTCGATAAACTATTGATATTACTTAGGTCATGATTGCTCGAGCATTTTCGACTCATAATTAAAGAAGGAATCAGTAACCTGTAAAGTAAGTATTGTGGACTAGCTGTGTTACACCCTGTATTTATACCTACATCACTTTTATGGCACATAACCCGCCTGCCCTGAAATAAAGGACGTCAGCTGACTGAAACAGCTACCCACATAATGCTAGAGTAGATAATAATAAACGCGATTTACGATATTTTACGAAACTTTGCGTTTTAGTAATATAGGGGAAACTGGGGACACTTGATCCCCACTTTTTTTTACCTCTAATTCCCTTATTGTATATCATATTTGAAATGTCTTTATACTCAAAGACGTGGAATTTAATTGGGTGTACTTGGTATGATAACCATTTACATCGGTTTATAAATTTTGTAATTATCCCACCAACAGTGGAGGAAGGGAATGGTACCAAGTATCCCATATACAGGATTATTGAAAAACATTAATAACCTCACCGGACTATTATTATCTATCGAAAATGTTCAAGCAACCATCATACCATCAAGCAAATATCAATAGTTGTGCGACATGAAAATTGGCAATTTTTTCAATATTTCTGACTTATTTTTTACAAAACGTTGAACTATCATTACAGTAACTTATATTGATAACGAAAAATTCATTCATTTCAATACAAGTTATATAAAATGATAAAAATCCTGCAGAAGTTCCAAATGGAATTCGAAGATTTTTATTTTATTTGAATTGTATTAAAGGGATGAATTTTTCATATAAGTTACTGTTGTGATAGTCCAACGTTTTAATAATAAATAATTCAGAATAAGTCAGAAATATTGAAAAAAAAATGCCAACCTTGATGTTGCATATCTCCATAACTATTGACATTAAGTCATAGTTGCTTGAGCATTTTCAACTCATAATCGAGGCAGGAATATAGTCCGGCGAGGTTATTAATGATTTCCAAATAACCCTATATATGAGAGACTTGATCCCCACACTATGGATGACTTGGTCCGGGTGGCATATCTTCCATATTTTAGGGACACATGATGTTAGGTAGGCATGCAATAAAATGTCTTGAAATTGTTATTGTGTTCATTAAACTAACTTTTAACAACATCTTTACTTTTCGACTATCATTTTAAGTACCTATCGATCGGTCTTCTTTCCTGAGCTTATTTTCTCATTTTATTTACTTTAGGCTACTGGATCCCAAAAGAAAAGAAAAACAATCAAACGGACACTTCTCCCTCTTCAGGAAGTCTCCCATAAAAACGTGTACCAAGTATGCCTTAACCGGGTTGAGAGAAAATGTTATTTATAAAAAAACTATTGCGACTTCCTTCTTTTTCCACGCGAAATTGAAAACTACGTAGATAGTGACTTGTATTGGAGACCTAACCACCTCTAACATGTGTCTTCAGTAACGAACACCAAACCGTCCACTATCTGTACAATTGTCAAGTCTGACTGATGTCACTACTTTAAAAAGTTAGCGGGTAATTGTACCCCTAGTCCATTGGGACTACTAATATTGCAAGTTAAAAATAATGCAATGTTCACAAAAGTTCTGTAAATCTTGTGTACCCATAAGGATCAAGTGGCCCTAGTCTCCCCTACACTTAACTATGATAACCGCACACGTGTCGTTTTATTATTCTGATGATGTGATTTTGTGTAGGGTGTTTTTTTTAGAGGTAATACCTACTTATAGAACTTTAAATGAAATGATAGCTTGTACCTTTTTCGCCAATGAAGGAAATATCAAGAAACTACAAGCGTGCAAAACAGGGCAATTAGAATCATATTTTAAAAAAGTAAATACACCAGAATTTAAGAAATGAGAAGAGCACTCAATTTGTACTTAAAATTCTCAGTAACAAAATGCCAAAATATTTTTTGAGCAAAATTATTGTAAATAGTGATGTACATACATTAATACTAGAAAACATAATAATACCAGAAAAAAGAAATAGAATAAAAAAAAAAACAGAATTGTCTAATGTACAGGGGTGTAAAAATATATGATGAAGAATATAAATAAGACATGAATTTAAAAAACAAATGCTATAATTATTGTAAAAATAGTATTAGACCGGGAGTTGGGTGGACTTGAGTATGCATACTATGAGGACCGCATTCTGGCAATTGATCCAAGTTCAAAATAACTAATAGATTAAAAATATGAATGTTGCAAAACCCTGTTGGTCCAATTTTTTTTATACTCCCCTCAAAATTTTTTTGAATAAGCAGCCAAAAAGAGACCAAACGGATAAAAGCCACTTAACGAATAGACTTCAAATAGTCAAATCAAATTAATTTCTAAGTAATCCACCAATAAGTGAATTTGGAGTCCCCCGAATTCCGGTCCCTAGACCTCTACTATTTCTCACTCGTGTAAACGACATATTTTAACAAAAATCAGTGGTGAACTAGCATTCATCGCTTACGACACTGTTAACAACTTATCCTTCATGGGCAAAAGTTCACGAATTAGCAAACAAGGATATCAATACAATAAAATCGTGGCTGGACAATAATCTTCTAACGCTCAATGCGAAAAAAACATATACATTTCGTCTTCTCTAAAAATATTCCTAAAAATAACCATAAAATTTTAATTCAATTAAATTTTAGTGGAGAGATAAAAGGTAACCTGTAGCCACGATAAATGACAAAGCAATTTTATTTGCCAGAGTCTTTGATTCGGACGTGTAAATGCACAGCGGATTGTCGAACGATGGCTTGTAATTGTAAAAAATCTATATTAACTTGTACTTCGCCATTTGAGTGTGTAAACAATAACTGTAAAAATATGAATAATTAATTATCTGTATTTTTTTCATGTATGTATCTTTAAATTTGCTTTTTAACATTAAATAATTTTTTAAGAATAATTTATGATTTTTTTATTAAAAATTTCTATTTTTTACCTTTAATTATTAAAAGAAAACAACTAATGAAACTAAAATAATTATAAAAATAGCTCAAAAGCGTATACTCAAGCGATATACTTGCTGCGTAGAGGGAGGGGGGAAAAGAAAAATTTAGACCAATAGGGTTTCTGGCAACATTCATATTGTTAATCTATAAGCTATTCTGAACTTGGATCAATTGCCAGAATGCGCTTCTCATATTATGCATACTGAAGTACCTCTGGTGCATGGACTATATAAAATTGTAGAGCACAAGATGTATTATTTATTATATTATAGATTGTACCAAAGATTAGATTAGATATAAATGTAAATATATAGGTTATTATGGGATAGTATATTAGTAATAGATTTTAGAATGTAAAGTGTTAAATAGGGGCTCCCGGAGCGGAATGGGGTAGTGAATGGTACCCACCGCTTATCCGGGACCGTTCTAAGAGCAAAAGTTTGCTTATCGGTCTTACTCAATCGTCTTCAGGTTGACATTTTTTTATTACTACTTTGCAAGACCGTGCCGCCCCGCAGCAGTCGTATAAACCACCACGGGACCCCATAGCCGAAGAAACAAACCATTCACATTATCCAGCATCCCTCGTATTAAAAGTCACCGACCGCCTCTGGTACATGCGTATGTGATGGTGGCGGAGACGGCACAGGAGAAGGAGGAACGTCCGGGACTGACTTGTGAGGACATATTTATACTGTTGTACTGAATAATAGTATCTGAATAAACTTGTAAAGTGAATCCAGAGTTTCATTGACAATGACCGGACCCTCGCGAATAAAGAATAAAGAAGAACAAACATCACACTTACCATATTTTCATAAGAATGCTTACAGTAATTCTGAAGATCCGGGCAATCAATACGGATTTGTCCACGAGAAGTTGAACTGGATAACCAAAGCGCAAATCAAAGTTGAAGTATAAAATGAAGACAAAAAAAAGTACATTTCTGTGTTAAGTTTCAATTTTTTATTTACAATCTTAGCCGACAATAAAATTCTTGCTTCCATCCATTAAAGCAATAACCGCGACATATAAAAATTTTATTCAACACGTTAACAAATCTTTTATGAAAATAGCAATATATAAAATAAATACAAATTTCAATTCAACATGAACGAGAATTCAAGCAAAAGCCATCATTTTATGAATCTGAGGAATGTCAGATCCAGTAAAAATTATTTTATTCTTTCGTATCATACTTGCCTGAACCTGACGGAAATCGCATTTGTCCGCGAATCTGGAAAAATCCGGAAATCATTTGAGTGTAAAACCAGTGATGCAGCGTTAGAATACTTGATCCCGCATCTTTCGTGTAAATGGCGTAGAGAAAATATGTATACTGCAAACGACTTCATACCATTACTCTACTCACATGACTTCACGTATATCATATGAGAAGCTAATGTCAATAGTGGACTATTACATAATTCAAAATTCACAAAAAACTAACCCATAAAAACCAAGATTTTATTATACTCCCTTTCTCATTGAATCAGGTTTCGTGCCTACTGCATGCGTCGAGATCATAACTCATTTGTATTGATTCCAATTTGAAAAAACCATTAAAATTTCGAAAAATCCAAAATCATACTATAATTATTAAAAAAAATTAAATGAAAATTTGTTAGATCGTTTTTATCGTCGCCATGAGTCTGCCTGCAAAGTTTCAGCTCGATTGGATCACGGGAAAAGGGTTAAAAATCAATCTAAAGTTTTTCCGGCAGACAACAAACCGCAGACGCTACGAGTTAAAAGAAAGGGAGTAAAAAGAAGGATTAAGATTGTGAGCTTGTTAGTTTTTTTCCATATTCCATCATTTACATGGCCCACATACAAACATTATACTTAATTCTGAATTTTTATAAAACAAAGACCCAAAATTTTAATTTTATAGTTACAAAATACTAACATTATGTGACGTTTGATCGCATGAGGGATTGTCCTTTAAGTATTCAGCTGAACCTTGTAGAACCCATAAAATAGGGGAATCCTTTCTTCAGTTGTCTGCCTTAATATGCGCGGACAGTTTTAGTTTGCGCTAATTACTCACTCTTGGATGCATTTAAAATTGTTTCTCGTTTTTTTAAACTTCCCTTAAGTTTGATTATTTTTAGTAATAACTGTGTTTGTGTTGTCAAAATGTGAAATTTTCTTTGGAAGATGTTATTACTGACTAATCTTATTATTTTTATCGTCAATTGTATTTCTTATAACCGTGTTTGTTGGTCTGAGTCGGAAAAAAGGCAGAATCGATAAATTCGAAGACAACTCTAAACATTTTCGATTACGGCCATTCAAATATGTATGATGAATTGGAAAAATTTATTCGATTTTTTTCGCAAGTGAGAATGGCAAATATGTCGATATTGAGTATTTCAGTAATATATATAGTGTAATCTATGTATTATTTTCATAAATAATGCATTTTCTAGATGATTTATAGAAATATGAAAAAATACATATTTTTCACACAATTTGTGACTTTTTTCAATTTTTCGATACATATTTTGTGATTTTTTGCAAATTTTTCAATCGCATTGCAATTTCAATTTTTTTGGGTCCCTTGCATTTTGAATTAATGATGTTCTACTGTATACGGCCTGCCATTATAGAATGTACAAATCAATCATTCATACCTGAATAAAATATAAAACGAAAACATTTGATTTTGTAACATAGAACACTAATGATATCAACGACTCATATTATTACGAGTAGCATATAATGAACAAATAGTCCTTAACTCTTTTAAAAATACAAATTCTCCGATTAATGAAAAATTTGCTTTAAAACATTTCGTTTCAAGCTTGTGCTGAAAAGGGGTGGGGGTTAGTTGGATGCTATCTAGATGAAAGACTTTAATGTACTTGGACTTCAGGAGTGTTAGGGTTAAAAGTGCTATTCTGACGCGAGAGAATGGAATGGGCAAATGGAAAATAACAATCGTGTTTGGGTGCTTCAAAATACATAATATATTAGGTCCTTACATATGAAATTGGCGTTTTACCGTACTAGCAAATTTGATCTCAAATATTATCTCTTTGGTTAGGAATTTCAAATCCAAATTTATACAGCTATTTACTCATGTATTTGTGTTTTGAAAATTATAATTCATTTGTTTTTTCCTCTATTGTTTTTTTCTTTGCGTCACTCAGTTTACAAAATGAAAAACTTGAAATATCGCGTTATTTACGAGTACGAGTTCCACCGTGGCACCAGTGCTGCAGAAACGGCTCGAAGGATTAATGATGTGTATGGCGACGGTGCCGCAAAAGAAAACACAGTGCGTTTTTGGTTCCAACGTTTTCGTTCTGGAAATTTCGACCTGCAGAACAAGCCCCGTGGACGGCCGGAGACCAAAGTTGATAATGAAGAATTGAAGGCTATTGTGGAAGCGGATCCATCGCAAACCACATCCGAGTTAGCTGCAGGCTGCGGTGTTAGTGATAAAACTGTTTTAATCCACTTGAAGCAAATTGGTAAGGTGAAAAAGCTTGAAAGGTGGTACCTCACGAATTGAGTGAAGCAAATCAACAAACGCGCGTTGACTGCTGCGTTGCATTACTCAACCGGCACAATAATGAAGGGATTTTAAATCGAATCATTACCTGTGATGAAAAGTGGATCCTGTACGATAATCGGAAGCGCTCATCGCAATGGCTGAACCCTGCCGAACCAGCCAAACCATGCCCCAAGCGAAAATTGACTCCAAAAAGTTACTTGTGAGCGTTTGGTGGACTAGTGCTGGTGTCGTTCACTACAGCTTTCTTAAATCTGGCCAGACGATTACGGCAGATGTCTATTGTCAGCAACTGCAAACCATGATGGAAAAGCTAGCTGCTAAACAACCGAGGCTGGTTAATCGCTCTAGGCCACTGCTGCTTCATGATAACGCTAGACCACACACTGCACAACAGACGGCTACCAAATTAGAGGAGCTTCAATTGGAATGTCTAAGACATCCACCGTACTCTCCGGACCTTGCCCCAACAGATTACCATTTTTTAGAAATTTGGATAACTTCTTGCAAAGGAAAAAATTCAACTCCGATGGGGCAGTCCAAACCGCCTTCAAAGATTTTATTGATTCCCGTCCGAATGATTTTTTTAGTAAAGGGATCAATGAACTACCTATGAGATGGCAAAAGTGCATAGATAGCAATGGTACATACTTTGATTAAATAAATATATTATAATAAAAAAAAATCGGCTTTATGTTCCTCCCATACTAAACGCCAATTTCATATGTAAGGACCTAATATAAAGCAACTTTCGAGTCCTTTAACTCATTGTATTACGATAGTACGTCTGTACCATGCAAGGGGATAAGATATCCACATACACCTTCTCGTAATCCACGTACTCACAACACAATTGCCAAAACAATGATTAAATATCACCACTTGATTAGAACGGTATCACCGTCAGCTACTGAAAAATAATCTAACTCTTTGAGCTGATTGTCTAAATGCACCGTCATCTCCTTGGCGTTACTTTTGCTCGTGTACAGGCAGTACAGAGTCAGGTCGGACAGCTGGGTCCCCCTATGCTTGGCTGCAAACAGCCGCCTGGCGAGAGCCGACAGTTTCTGGATGCTCATCGTTGACGGGAGCTTTTTCTTGAAACTGAGACCCGATTTATCATCTTTAAGAATTATCTCAATCAGCTTGGTGCTGATGACATGAGACATTTCTTTTTTTTCAAGGAGACTGTCATCGGGAAGTCCATACTCTGAAAAAAAAAATAATTACAGTAAGGATACTAAACAGTGAATTTGTGACAAACAAATTGGAAATTATACAATATTTATAATAACAGTAAAACCCCGGTTGTTTAGTCACCAAAATATACATTTAACAATTCGGCAGTGTATTATATTTAAAAAAATGTCTTATAAATTTGAATTGATTTTATATGAATATTTGTTTGAATTAATAAAGAATGTGTTTTATTTATTTTTAACGAGCAAGTACTCGATATATTATTTATTATCAAGAAAATTTGAAAACATAGAAATTTGAAAAAATGTAACTAGGGAGTTCTGATGTTTGTTTTAAAATAAATGAAGTGACAGGTATAAAAGGAAAATTATCGATGATTTGGCTCTCTTTTTCAACGCAATACTTCGTCGTGGCTACGTCTTTTGATACTCGTGTTTTCTTTTGATAAAGCCAGTATTCGCGTAATTCTCCTTTATAAACCTGATCTATATGATAAAATTGTTTTAATTCTCTCGCGCGAAGTTTAGAATCGGTGAATTTAGTAATTTTCAAAGCCGATCTCGGGAAGAGAGATGTTAATCTGAGGATTGAACATATTTCGTCTGGCCCGGATTTGGTAGAAACATTTTGGTGCTCGAGCCGGACAGGTTGAGCCGGACATTGAGGTCAAATACCGGTAATTCGAAATTTTCGAAACACTCAAGGCTCAAAATGAAAATTTGAGTGAAATTATGATAGAATATTATGTTTTATTAAAACCTGAATAATATGATAATAAATGTAATAGGAATAATACGAGACATTTTTAATTCAATTTTATTTTTCAAAATATATGCTAATGTAAATGTCAGACTTCAATGTTTCTATCCTATCCTATTCATGCTTTCTTCAGTTGGCTGCCTTAAGGGCGAATGGTTTTTCTTTGCGCTAATTTCTTATACTTCAATTCGTTATGTAAAAATGTATTTTTAAATTCCTCTTTAGTTGGATTTTTTCATAAACACTGATTTCTAATAACTGTGCAGAATCAAAAGTTAAAATCGAGTGAAGATTGAGAAGCCTTCCATAAATTCAAAGATTACTCTAAACATTTTAACATAAGATGGAAAAAATAATTTGATTTTTATTTTTCACTAGCATAATAAATATTGTGTTTTTGAAATGATTTCTTGAAATATGCAAAAATACATAAGTTTTTACAAAAATTAGTGGATTTTTATCATTTACGATTTTTGGCGAATTCTGCAATAGGGTAATTTCACTTTTTTTTTTATATGTAGGTATATAAAGATTAAAAAACGATTTTGAAAATTCCGAATTTAGCTCCCGCCAAAACGCTTATTTTTGCAAGTGACGTTAGGCATGACTTTTTATGTCATCTGACGTAACAGCAAATTCATGTATTTAGAGGATCATTAGCTTTTTTACAAAACAAGCCGGCTTTTTTGTATAGTGTGTCCATAATGTCAGGGAAAAAGTTTTGTAGATATTATATAGTACCCAAATGTAGAAATTCATTCCTGAAAAATGAATCCCACATTAAAGCATCAATTTTCGGTAAGTTATCGGATCTTCCTTGTAAAAATCCATCCTCCATTATTATAAATGTGTTCTTAGATAGTTATTTTATTAAAATACGTCACAAACATGCCAAAATCTATATAAAAACCAGGCACATACAAACACCAGTAAAAACAAAGCGAAGATGAACGAAACAAATTATAGTCACAAACACCATAGATCACATATGTTTATCTATAATTCTTGCTAAACAAAGTCACGACCAATCACATTGCGTTATAATGGAATCGTATTTTTTAAGAATTTTATTATAAAAATTATGAATGAAAACATTATCCCACACCAGCTATACTGAATTAAAAAATACAATTTCTTTTTCTGAATCTATTTTCATAGATATCTGTAAAATGTGAAATTACCCAATTGCATCACAATTTTTCTATTCTAGTACCTTGAATTTCAAACTAGCGGGCGGAATTTCAAACTAAAAATTCAAAATGATTATTTTCGGTCCCTTGAATTTCGAATTAACGAGGTTCTACTACTGCATCCTTATGAATACTCGACATTAAATTTATTTTGATTCTTATTTCCTGTGTTAATGTAACATTTATTCATGATTATTTTTATAAAATGCTCTAGTGTTCCTTTGTTTTAAAAAGAATTTCAACATTCCATAACATCATGCAACAATATACACCATTCAGAATAGATAAATGTTTATTCAACTATATTTTTACGATTATTGTTTCAAAATGCAAGAGTTTACAAATGTAAACTTAATCTCTGAATCTTTAGTTTGAATTTAAAAGATCCGCACTTTTATACATAACAGTAAAATACTCACTGTCTATAAGCTGTCTAAATCTCGAATTATTCAAAAGGAATTCTTTAATATCTCCACCGGCTTCGTTCAACCTCTTCCACTCCTTTCCGTACCTCTTCAGATAGTCGTATTCTGCTCCACGCCTTGCCTTGTTTTCCACTTCGGAGCCGTTTAGCTCCTGCAAAAAATCACTCGCATTAAAACATACTGTCGGACGGCAATATGGCGAGGCATAGTTTTGCCACAATATTTTCACGTAGTATGAATTCAAGCACAACTTGGAAATATTTTGTTGAAAAAACATGTCTGACATGTGCACCTGATTGCAGGAAACAATTAATTGTTCCCTACATCTCTATCTTTATACAGGGTGTATCATAGCTAGTAGCGAAAACTTCGGGGAGTCTTCTTCAAGGGATTTTAAGTAAAAAATATTCTTTACACTTTGTATTTGTGTTTCAATTGTAGACTACAAATATTAATCTATATATGAGAGGTATAAAAGCAAACGCAGCAATATCTCATTAAGTGTTTCTGAGATAAATACAAAAAACCTGTCACTACTCAAGGACATTTCTCTGGAATCTATGAAACCTACACCTTATTGGAAATAAGTTTTTAAAAATATTTGCTGTCTCAGTTTTCCTAGTACATACATATACACATATGTATGTAAATTAATATTTAACTTTTAAATATGGATATTGCTACAAAATAGTGGATATCGCGCATTCAATATTTACATAATTAGATAATGCTGTGATGTTTCAGTCTAAAATCGACATTAATTCTCACTTTAGTATGAAGCGGTCATTCGTTCACGTGACATGTCCTTGGGGGCTGATTAATTGAAGTGGATATTACTGCCTTTACTTTTAATAGTGATTTAGGAACATAATTTTGGAAGGGATAGAGCTATACTTCCAAATAATTCAGCACATACTAAATTAATTTACTTTAGTGACTTGTGACGGTGAAAACATTTTTTTGATATTGTTACCTCTGCTTTTATACCCCTCAAATATAGTATTGCATATTCAGCTGTGTACTATTTCAACTGTATAATTTGCTAATAGATAAATTGACTTCTAACAACAGTTAATTTGAGATTTTACATTCCAAGTTTACGCTTGTCAAAAATACCATTTAAAAATAATTTACGAAAAAATCTTTAAGAGTAGAATCTTCTCAACAGATCAAAATGATAAATTTTAAGCCACGCTTTCTCGTGATCCTTTTGGTCATGTCAAACGGAACCATACATTTTATATTGAAGCAACATTGTGTCATTTCATTGTCCTGAAATACATACATATACAGCGTTAATGTGATGAATTTGCATGTGGCGTGCCTCAAAGTGAAACCTTTACAGAATTTTTAATAATTATTTTTAAAATATACATTTACATTATTTTTAATAATTAAAATTCCATAAACATTCGGTAGAATAAAAATATGCGCTGACCTTTAAGTTATCCACCCTGGCAACAATGAGCTGTGAGCATGTATCATAGTCCTCACCATCTAGAATAGGATTCTTCAAAAAATATAATTTCTGGAGATTTAATAATTTGTCCAGTTCGCTGACGGATCTCCACTGAAATTAAGAATATTTATCAAATAACAAAAGTTATTTACAAATTAATATGCAAATAAAAAGTCAATTATTTTGGCTCTGGTTGTCTTACGGTTGTATCAACTTGGTTTATTGTAATCTTTCATAAAAACCGTAGATGTTTACGAAAACGGGTTGTGTGATTGATGGAAAATGCATGACGAAAGATTACTACAAACTAAGTCGATACAACCGACCCCTATTGCTATATTTAACCAAAGATGAAATGCTAATAATTAAAAACACAACGATGGAATACTGCAAAAAAAATCCTCGACATTCAGATAGTGAAACTTTTATTTAAATTTTTTTTACAAATTCGATGCTACATGCATAACTAGAAACATATCAGCAAAATTTGATAGAAAAATTGATTAAAGTTAACACGAGGAAGAGAGAGGATGAGAATGCCATTCACCAAAAAGTCTAAATCTCAAAAAGCTATGATGTAGAGTGCAACGAAGATGTTAAATGAAATTTTTTTTGAAATTTTTTTTGAAACAATTTAAATTTTCTTTCTTATTTCGACGAATCTTCTTGCGAGTCGAAATAAGAAAGAAAATTTAAAATAAAGCTTTCAAAATGACTATACTTTTACAATGGTTGTAAATGGATGATATTGTGTTTATATTGTAACGAAACAGTAGAATCCGGAGGAATTACGCACTATCAAAATCTCTCGAACACTCTGGAACAATCTAGAACTGAAAGGAACATTCTCATAAACACTGGAAAACTCGAGTAACCGCTAGAAATCTAAAGAAAATTCTCAAAACATTCCGAAGCAACGTTTATCTAAAAAAACAGTCCGGCCAGCTAACGTGACGCAGTCATTGTTTTGACGTTTAAGCAGTGATAAAACCATAGCGAAAAAGTATGTTGTAAACCGAGTGACAGATTATTAATTACTTCGTGTTCGTGACAATTAATTCGTGTCCAGTGACTTTTCGGTAAATTAATAAAAATTTCAAATTCTTTTTAGTGTTTCTTTTGCCTCCCACAGTCACGTCCCGTGACAATATTATAACATGTATGTGTATTTATATATTATGGACTATTTTAATAATAATAAATTAATAATTATAGCAAAAATACTTCTTTCCATACAAGCTATTGTAAATTTGCAAAATGAGGAAGTTATGCATTGTAATTTTTTTTTTTTATAAATAGAAGCATGGACATGTAACAGAAAAATTGATAAGGCAACTTGTGGCATTCGAGATGTGGATCTACAGAAGAATACTCAAAATAAGCTGGAGGGACAGAGTTACGAATGAAGATGTTATGGATTGGATGAATAAAGAAAAATAAGTTAAAAACAAATAAAATCGAAAAATTTAATATCTCGGACATGTGAAACAATTATGTAATGCCTTATGCAATATGCAATTTTGTCAGCTAAATGTAGAACACATTGTTTCTTGCAAAAACCAATTAATGCATTGATATTGCATGTTAAAAATCAGGGTTTGTTCCAAAATACCGGAAAGAAGCTTTCCAAATATGTATATGTTACAGCGAATTTGCATTTTTAGTGAGACTATACTTTCACTAGTAAAAATGTACTTTTCCCGGTCGGGCAGAGTGGGGGCAGTGAAAACATCTAAATCAACGAATTCTCAGATTCACTACACATAATCCGTGAAAATACATTACTCAAAGCATAGACAATATATCGGTGAAATCATCAATTTGTACACGTAATTCTTAAAGCGTAGAAAGTATAAAGGCGGCACTACACTAGACGATTTTTATTCATTTTGCGGTCCTATTTTAACTCCTAAATTAAAATAGGACAGCGGCACCGCAAAACGAATACGAATCGCGAAGTAAGGTGTCGGCTGAAAGATCGCGCACTCGGGTTTTTTATGATATCTGACGACTGCCGGAACAAAACGAGGTTATGTCACCATGTAAATATTGGGGGGTTAAAGAAAATTTTTATTAATGAATATGTATTTTGTCAATTAAGTTTATTAAATATGTTTTTTTTATAACAATACAACAAAAGTTTATTTCTTACAAATATAGAAACATAAATAAACATACACCCGGTATTATTAATTTTAAATGAACCTTTAAAAGTGCGTCAAGTAACAAACACTCGATGCGAAAAATACAAAAATCAAAGAGATTCTAAGTCATCATTTACGTTTGAATTCATTCAGATTCTTCCGCATTTCCAATTTTCTATCTTTTTATCAAAAATGTGTCTAATGTCGTTTGCGTTTCTTGTTTGCGCACGTGTAAGCACGGGTGGTAGACGTACAACATAAAGTGCGCGGTTTTTAAGTTCGCAAACTTACTCGGCTCGACGTCGGTGACAGACGTGAAGCTTGCTCGCACCGTATCATTTTTATGAGTTTAATCGACTGTCTTTTGAATTATAAGATGATCAGAATTTCGTAAGTGTTCGCGATTAAAATTTTAAAAATATATTACGTTTTAGTTACCTACCTAAACTAATCATTGAATATCAAAGACCAGTCCAGAAGTGTGACAGTTCGAGAAACAGAACTATCGCCACAGAATAGAGAATATGCTATCGCTCAAAGGATAAAAATTAGAAATACTGTCGCTTTGTGATGACTTTGGACTAGACTAGTGTAGAATGAGACACAAAACGCAAAATAAATTTTGAAAAACAAGGTCCATGTGCCATTAGAATCTTGTTATAAAATCATATAATGAAGAATTGGTGCAGACGAAACTTTCAACACTTCAAAATGACTATTTTAATAATATCCGTTACCTACATAATGTTGATTTGCACAGAAGAAATTAATAATGCAGTAAGAACCTTGTTCACGCAATGACTTATTAAATTGTTATTCAAGGCCCGGTTTTTCAATTTGGATAAATAAAAGTTCGTTTAAAAGCATAGATTTTTACGGAAACGGATTTCAGACTTGTCAAATTTAATTTTTGACAGTTCGGAAACCAATAAATTCACTAGTAAGTGCAAGTTAAAATATTGTATTCATTTCTATTGGTGAAAAACTCTTTGAATATGATAAGAATGACCTTGAATATACTTTCTCTAAAATGCCAGTGAATGATGGACTCACTAGAAAATCAGATTCACTGTAACATATACATTTTCATCCACAAACAAAACTAAAATCCAAAAACACAAAATCATTTTAACTGTTCGAAGAATATTTTTTCTTCTTCTGTATGAAGGCTTGAACTTTGTGGTGACATTATTATTAAAATAAAACACAAATCTCTTTGTTTTCACCACTTTATTGACAAAGTGATTTGTTTTAAAATCGTTTTAGCGGGTTTTGTGATTAGGCGCTACATGTGATGAAACATCTAGAGAAGTTGCATCTTATAATGTAGAAAAAGATTTCCAGAAGTCAGAAGGGGCTCTGGAAATAATGTTCAGCCACAATGTTCTCCTTCATCAGGGAGAACATCGTGGCTGAAAAACCTAAGACAGTGTTTTAGCCAGTCTTCTTTAGAGCTGTTCCGGGATGCAGTAAACTCATATAGTATTCATACTCACATCATTAATCAAATTCCATTTGAGATGCAGGACTTCTAGATTTAAAAAGTTGTTGGTTTTTTCTCCTTCAAACTTTTCATCAAACCTTATCTCCTTCAACTGGCAGTCGTTTAAACTCAGAAATTTCAACTCCTTCATGCATCCGACCTTCAGCACCTCGTTCCATCCGGCCAGCGGATTCCCGTCCAAGACGAGCTGCGTCAGATTCAATAAGCTGGCATTTGACGGTATTTCCATGTGCATTATTCTGTTGTAGGCAACTACCAACATTTCCAACTGCGGTAACATCAGAGATATCCTACACACGTGTTGCCACTCTAGATTGCAGTAAGTGATGATGATTTTTCTCAGTTTTTGGAAA
This sequence comes from Agrypnia vestita, assembly GCA_016648135.1. Lineage (NCBI taxonomy): Eukaryota > Metazoa > Arthropoda > Insecta > Trichoptera > Phryganeidae > Agrypnia > Agrypnia vestita. Next base: position 24,213 of record JADDOH010010002.1, on the reverse strand, counting down.
CAGTACGAGAGCTGTTCTGCGTATTCGTCGGATGTTGGTATTGCTATCATATTTTTGCTGTAAGAAGATAATGTAAGTAAAATTAGAATAACCTTGTAAAATAAAATGAAAAGTTTCAGGAATAGACAGAGAATACAATTGAATTCTAGTGATTACATAACATGCTTGATGGTCTAGCGGTCTTGGTCTAACCAATATTCGTGAGTTTCAACTTAATTTCAAGAGATTAGCATCAGTCCAACTTTTATAGCACAAGTGTTTAGTTTAGTTTTTAAAATACATAATTAGAATATTGATGTGACATGTATTCCAAGTAAACATCTATTTGAATTACAAAATAAAATAAAAACACGCATAACTAAATGATTGTCCACTCACTTTTGTTACACTACACCATACAATCTCTGCGTTCCATCGATGTCAACAAGGTAGAGACAGTTAATGTTATAAGATGGTCACGACGTCTACCTCTAGCACCAAGTCAAACTATGTTGATGACGTCAAGGAGCACTATATTCTATACACTGTATTCTATACACTGTATTCTATATTAAGTCAGTAAGTCGGTATCGCATACTAGGCAAAAATTATACAACTTTTACTTCTTTCATTCAAAAAAAGTAGTGAAAGGTTTGTTTACCAATGAACCGACTTTACAACCATGTCAGTGGAGCAGAACTCGGTTCTTAAATGAAGATTGGTTGTGCTACAAATTTCATTTACTTACTTAAACAAATGAAATTATGTCTGGCATTAGCCTTTTAAAATTATATAAAGATGGTCTTGAAGAAATCCAAGCATTACATAACAAAAAGAATAGGAATAAAAAATAAAAGTTCAATCTAACCTTACGTCCAATTTTTCCAACTGCGGCAACTGAGCCGCTATGTCAGCCACCACTCTCCAGTCGGCCACGAGGTTTTTGGAAATGTCCAGAATTCTCAGAGACGGGCACAGAGTGGAAAGGTTACCGCCCGCGTAAACATTCATATCTGAGACGCAAGCTTCCACCAGCTGGTCCAGGGTGCTAAAACAGTTGAAAAGTGTGAAATTGTTAAAGAATTGAGGGCACTAGAAAAACTTACATATTTTGGTGATGTTTAGTGGTATACAAACAAACAGCTTTGACTATTCAATTTCAAGTGAATAATGTTTAGATTGCATTGTAAACTTTTTAGAAAACACTTGTTAAATCGATAATAAAAAGTAACAATTTTGTATTTTAATAAAATGTACACTACGTGTGTTAAACAAAACCTCGATTAAACAGAAAACAAACAAATTACTAGTAAACATTAAAATAAGCTTATACAGTAAAACCCCGTTAATGTGAACCCCTATAATACGAAATTTGCCATAATTTGAACCCACAAATCCCAAAGTATTTATTTCATAGTTAGCCTCGATAATTAATCCCGGTAATTCATAATTCATTCAAAATAATGTTTAGCCCATTGCGCAATTAAACAGTACAGTATAGTTCACATAATTATTTATTTTTTTGAAATTTGACAAAATTGAAAAAATATGTCATGTTGGTAGTTTAGTATATAATAGAAAAGTCAAATTGTCTGTCGCTGGAAAAAGTGTTGCAAATTTGAAAAACAAACCTCTAAAATAAACACTTTATATTTAAACACTACAAGCATAAAATTATCTTTCCAATAAAGACGATACCATGACCATTACCACAATTTTTATGTGTTTTATTTCATTTTAAAAATATATACCCCTAAAAAAAACTTTATAAGAATAGGAAAAAATAGCATATTTGAAATAATAATAATATAAAAAAATTCAAAAAAAATTATCAGTTCTATTCAGTGCACAAGTAGTAAGATGCGTATGAGACATGTACATAACACACATTTTTAACACTTTTTAATCATAGTCTCAAATACTGACAATTATACCAGACAAACATAGTTTAACACAGAAAGCGCCATGTACACAAAAATTATAATCATTGGTTTGATCCTCAGATATGTGAAGAATACCACCGTACAATTTTTCGTTAATAAAATCAATTTAGACACAACATTTACACAAAAAAATTATATGATATTACAAATAAACGGCAAATTACAAAATTACCACATAGGTTAAGAAGAGTGTGTTTATCAAATCATTTAATTGCACTAGATTAATCTCCTTACCCCTGTTTCTTCCTGATGGAGTCAAACCCCACCATTTCAATGAAGGCAACCTTGATTTGCCTTTTGAAGTCATCTATTCCAGCCTTGTACAGCGCTGCGGTGCTTTCATCCTAGGACACAATTTAGAAGACAGTTTTAAAAGAGGACAATATGGGCAATGGGTTAGACATAGTGAAACATGATTTACTTCCAAAAAATAAATCTATAAACAAAACTAGAGAAGAAAAGGAGGAATTAAAAACCGACAAGAATGGTGAAACTGGAAATGCTAGAATGAGACTTACCAAGAGCTGTACTTAAATGGTGTTTTTAACAAAGCAATTTTTTTTTATGAGAGAAGATATTTAGGAAAAAGTTAGTAATACAAACGAAACACAAATTTGATAAAAAAAAAATTCCCTGGAGTAATAAAGGGTCCTGATTACATAAATGAAGTCAAATTTTGGCGCGAGTTTAAAAGCAGTTATTTTAAGTTTAAAATGAAACATTTTTGACACAAGAAACCATAAAAAATTATCATACCTTATCGTATCCGGTAGGGAAAAGGCCAATTTTGTCAATTTTTTGGAGATAAGCTATTGGAAACAATAATCTCCAAATTCAAATTCACAATGATTTTTTCTCAGCTAATGCGGGGCATTCATTATATTGCATGGCAAGCCGCTAAGCCGCGCCAGCGTAATGCAGAATCTAGTTGACATGAAAGATAATGAATGGGCCCACTTGTGATTTGTCAATTTCTATGAATAAAACAGCAAAAACATATATTTTATATGGGCACCTATGGCGTGAAGTGTCAAAAATGTATCATTTTTAAACTAAAAATAAGTGCTTTTAAACTAGCTTGCGCCAAAATTTTACTTCATTTATTAAGCCAGGGAAAATTTTTTTTTGTCAAATTTGTGTTTCGTTTGTATTACTAACTATAGCCGATATTTGTTGTAAGACTTTTTGGGTGTTCATAGGACTTAAGACCTATAGTACTGCTGGCTTAAGTGATCACTTAACACAATGTTACATTCTTCAATTCCACCAATGATGCACTACCAAAACTAAAAAGTATTTGGAAATAGGTCATAATCCCTATGGACACACAAAAAGACTTCCTTACCTACTTTCCCATATAAAAAAAAAATAACATTCTCTCTATGAGACATCTATACCATATTTTGATTACTTAATGATGTTCCCCTGGAGATAAAAATCAGTACTGTGTTTTTGAAAAATTTGAAGAAACTAAAAATATTCTGCACGTATAAACCTACTAGATCACAAAATTCTCTGTCAAGACCAGGGTAAGTATTCAATTAACTCTTGAAATGCCATGAGCGCATTTGCTCGCCAAACCATGTGCGTGATTACACTCACTTTTCGACCTTACAGAGATAGAATCAAACACGATTTTCAGTGTCGTATAATAAAAGTCAATCTGCTATGTATGGATAATAATTTCCAGCATTTTATAGACGATTAAATCTTATAATGCTGTTCTGAAACCTGCTATTAACTTGCACATTAATAATTTTTTTTAAATCCCTGGCATTAAAAAGGGTTAAAAATTAGGCAATTTAATCAACCCTAAATAATCAAAAAAAATAAGGCAAGGTGACTTATGTTCTCCTTAGTGTTTTATAAGTAACCCTTGCGATACAGTGTGGGGGGGTCCTTTATAAATACTTTGGGCCCATAAACATCATTTTGAAGGTCAAAAAATAAAAATATATTGAAGGTCAAAAGCAGAAAAACTTAAAAAAATTAAATTATTAAATGGTTTGACTGTACACATTATGCAGGTTTTAATTGTATTTATTGTGGGCGTCAAGTACCCAGCCTAACGCTAAAATCAGTAAAAACCATAAAAATTGGTTTACGTTCAATATTGTAAAAATATATGTAAAGTGTACACATCAATAAGCATTCGACAAACCTCGTTTTCTCCATAATACTTCCTAATAGCATCTGCACACGTTATGGACGGAGAAATTTTGTTGGGTCTTACAAAAGATCCGGACGTTTTATCACTGGCTTCAAAATACTGCACACCATTCACAGAACCGTCGTGTTTCCCTCTATTGACATCGTCCCAGTCAATTCCATACCACAAACCACTATAACCAGAAACTTCTCCGATATACTTCACAGTCCCGATTGAAACATCGCACCTGACCCGACTTCCCACGCTAATAACTTCACATTTACCGCATTCGACCGCGTCACCCATGTTTTCATTGCACAAATTTGTTATTACGTGCGCCGGCAAGACGCCCACCATATTATCAATTGAGAAAAATACCGGAAAAACAAAGGAAACCGACGGGAGAATTCAAAACATGCCCTACGACAGAGCAATTTTGACAGTTGCCAAAACAAGTCGGCCTCACAAAAGAAACGTCAACGCAGGGAGACAAACATTACGGAAAAATATTGTGAGTCATTTGCGGTATTACCAGACGAGAGACTCAAATCCTGGCTGAAGGGAAAAAATCTTTTATTGTTTAGTATTAACTAATTAACTAACCATCATGCCGTTACACAGGGGTAGGCAAAGAGGATAGAACGCCATATTCTTTTTAGCTATAAGCATTAAAAAAATATTATAAATGAGGCAAAATTATTACCAGTTAAAATTAGAGTTATCCTATAAATTATATTCAAAGATTTAAACAGGTTGTTACTTAAATTTTGCATTACCTACATCTTTTACATAATTTTAATAAATTTGAATCCATTTTTTATGCGGTAGAAAACACGTTATAGAGTGTTTCCATTGAGTTTTAACCGTAAATTTTATTAAATGTTGGTATTTTGATTAATTTTGAACTGTGGCTTATACATTCACGATGAAGATAAGATTAAAATCTCTTATAAATAATAAATTACAAATATATACACATGACACTTTAAGTATATGCCTACATGAATAATAATGGTATTAATCCCATGTAAATAAGTTTTGATGGCCACACGCTGAATCGCCAGGAAGAGTATATAAGGCGAGGCCGGCCTCAAGTCGAGTCGAGTTGAGAATTGACTGGGAGTTGACGTGGAAGACCTGGGAATTCTAGCGATGCCTGTAAAAACAGCACAGCCTATTACCCTAGGAAATCCGGAAGTTGAAAGTTGAGTGGAGGAACCCAGAACTCTGGCCCTGCCCGTGAAAACAGCAGGATTGAATACCTCGGTAGCTCTAGAAGAAGTCAGTCCGAACGATAGTGTCCTCCGTATCAGCGCCGCGATGCTTAGTGTGATTGCCTCGACGCCCAGAGATAAAGAAACGACGCCCCGCCTGCCGACGATACGAGCACCACGACGCTGCCGTAAGACCGCCGACGAAGCCCGTATCCATAAGAGAGACCAGCAACACGAAGAAATCGCTGCCTACCGGAGGAGCACGAAGAAGGAGACGTCAAGCCGCAATCAGGTCATTTCAACAAGACGTTTTTTCGCCCGCCAATTCTACGAAAGTGCTACCTTAATTTTACCACCAACCACCAACCATAGACCTAAGATTAATTTTTTCATGTGTTTTTTTTTGTGCCCTAATTATTTGTTTCTCATTTTATTTTATTTTTTATTTAAAATAATATGGAAACCCAAAAGGTTTATGAATAACATTTTTACATAATTCAATATAAGAAATAATAATAATATAATTTAGATACAAAGTCATTTTTTTATAGTTGGCCGAGTTTTAGCATTTTTGTCACATCTGTTTTGAATTTTTCAGGAAAAAAAATTTTGAACTAAGACTTATGTAAAATTTTACCACTTTGCATAATAAATTAACTTGCAGATAAAGTAATTTAACTTCATATATCCCTCCATTTCGCCCTACTCAATATCAGTGACATGGTTTAGATAGAGTCGAAGCGGTCTGATTACGGGATTCGCGCAGGTCTGAGACCTCTCGGACGGCCCTATTCTTCAATCTACTCTATCAAACTCAAATAAAATGATAAAAACCTTGTACAAAATCTATTTTAAAAATTTTTGGAAGGTTTTTGTATTTGTATTAAAGGCATTAAAGCGAATGAATTTTTCATAATCTATTAAAGTTACTGTTATGGTAGTTCAAATTTATGCAAAAAATAGTCAAAAGTATTGAAAAAAAATGTAATCTTTAATATTGCATATTTCCATAACTATTGATATAAGGTCATGGCTGATTAAACATTTTCGACTCATTATCAATGCAAGAATCCACTTGTGAGGCTTTTGCTACTAGCTATAGGACAACCTGTATGCATCTTCGAAACCTTTAATAGTAACTTCCATTATTTTAAATATTGTGGTGATATTTTGTGTACAACTCCTGGCTACATTTTTAATTTGACAGTACTTTGAACGTAGTTCACTTTTTAACCGCTAGACTTGAACACTAGCGCGAGTTCAAAACGCCATCTGAGAGGTGATTGGTCGTTTTCAGGGTTGGTCGTGGAACCCTTTCTAGTATCTTTTTAAAACGTCACCAACATTGCTTCTTTCTCGCTCTTACTCAATACTTTTGCTAGGAGCGATGTTTCGCCGAGAATCGAGACAATGTGTGTAATACAAACATGGCGGATCATTCGTTAGGACGTCTAGTGTGATGTTCTTCGCGAGTTAGGGTTGTTTCTGCCCGCGATGAATGGTGCATGGTGTTATAAGTGATCCAGGACTTTTCTCAAATGTGTGATTGTGTTTATCAGTCGGCGTGATCACCAGGGAAAGCGCCGCCAGGACGACAAGATGAGGTAAGTGCGAGGGTTCATTGCGCTCGTCGGCTCTTCGCCGACAGGCCAGCAAAACAAGTAAATAAACCTATTCTTTCTCGTTTTGAGGTGTAATTATTTTTAGACGAGAGTGTGGCATATCCCTGCGATGCGCCGGGCTGTGTTTACATTCACGTATGCATTCTTTAAACAGCCGTTTCGTGTATTGTAGAGGCGGCTGTCAGTCTGGTATGCTTATGTTCATGTAAACTAATTAAAGATTATGTGAGGAGCTCGTAATGACGCCTTAATTAGTCAAAAGAATCGTGCCGCTTCTGACAGCGACCATAAATTACTCCAATATCCGAAATGAAAGCGGCCCCCAAGTAAAGTAACTAACCCTCGTGCTGTGGTGGGTATTGATTTTTTGGCTCGTGCCACCCTCCATTCGAGTTAGGCAATTTTTATCTTGCTCATTTCCTGCTTCTCGAGTATTGTTAGGACTTATAACTCGTGCTAATGTTATCATGGCAGTTTTTTTATGCAAGACGTCACCCTTTTTTGGCGGAAGGAAGTATTTTTAACGCCCGATCGTAGATTATAACCTGTACGGTGTCGCACGTATGTTGGCCTGTCATTCGCTCACCGCCCCCTTTATGTTTTTGTGGTATAATAAACACGTATAAATGATTATTCAACTCTCGTCCTGCGAGAGGGCTATCTTATTATGCAATATGAAATATCTCCACAGTATTAATAGGTGTGGATGCGGTTCCTTATTTGAATTGTTTCGGGCGAATGACGGACATAAACAAACACTTTTGTTTATAAAGGCGCGTATGTACAGTAGCAACAGTGTACGTTCCTTTGTTCATTTATCTTCGAATTTCGTTTGTAGGTCAGAATTTTCACAGAGTTTTCGCTATCTGGTGATTCGTTTTTATATCCCAGTAACGTTGGATTCATTTTTGGTTGTTATTTTTATTCTTTAAAGAACGCCTTGAATTTGGAATCCGATACGCCTGTATACACTTTTTTGCGACATTCTCCCAGTTTTTTGCGAATGTTTTACGCTCGAAATGAAGACCATAAAAGGTTTCTCGCTTTTTATCGAACTTTTTAAGTACAGTTTTAACGAAAAGTCGATCCGTAACAGATACGTTCAGTAATGTCCTTTTTGGGCGAACAGATGGTTGGTATTTAAATTAGGTGCATTCGGTCGGTAAATATGTGCATTTCAGGTACCTACCTGTAATTAAATATTTTTAGACAAAAGGGGTGGAACGTGTTGTCTAGGGAATAGGGAACATCTAAACTGAATCAAGTGAAATCCAGGCCGCATTTTTGTCAATAATGGCGACTTATCATTCTAGATTCTTATATGTGCTAGCGAAACTTGGAAAAATGATGAAAGGAGACTGAATGCATTAAAAATGCACTCGTTGAGAGTGGGTGTAACGTTGGAGTTTACATAAAATATAAGATTAGTGAAGAGAGTCTGGCAATTAAATCAGATGACTGCGTAAGGAAATGTTTGTACCGGAAGTCGGATAGGTACTATAATGAGAATTCTGGCTTAGCCAAATCGAACAAATATTTAATATATGCAATGCATATAAAGTAGAATGCGACAGAGCGGAAGAGGCGCGTGGCGTTTTATCCTTATAAGACATGATTAGTTTAAATATTCATATTGGCTCATAACGCGGAAGAGAGCTTATGCATATATTTTTATGAGATCGTAATGTGAATTTTATATTACTATACCACGTCATTACGACATCTGGAAAAGTACAGCTACTGATGTATAATGCTGTGTTGCGGTCAAAGCTCGGAGTTTACGTGATGGATGCTGGCCAGGCACTTGAAATAACAGAAAAATCTTAACCCAAAACTGAAAAAAAATTAACGAAAGAGCTTGTCGGTTCACAGAATATAATGTATAATTCGCGTTCTTAGGGAGGCTAAAGCAACCTGCCTAATTATCTATATTACTGGCTATAACCTATCAAATTTGACGAACATTTACTGTATATTTTGACCGCGAGTTCGACTGTGAGATCAGCGCCATCAAGCGTAGCGTGATGGTAGTGTTAGTGGCGGACATTGTTACATATACATATAGAAGTATGTATTTTGATTAATCGGTTTTTAGCGGGGTTTTTTTTACAATTGCGATTAAGATAAATTATAGAAGTCTCACAGAGACGAAGTTATTTATATGGAAAACGTGTACCTACGGATGTCTTTATAGGTTGATAACAGAGCTTATGATCTATACGAGCTGGTTTGAGTGATCACTTTACACATTCACCAATTCCACCGTAAGAATCCACACACTATCTTTTTTTTAATGTTGTGTATGTGTGTTCTAAAACTGTATTTCTTTAAAATATTTGAAAGGACTATGCTAGAGACATCTGTGGCCCTCCCCGTGACATAGTATACAAAAATTTTCGCCGCTTTTGACAAACAAGACCTGATTGAATATTGTCATAGATATTTTTTATGTTTACGGTATCACCTAATGTCGCGGTTGGATATTATAATGATTAATTTTAAACAAATGACAAACTTTGTGTAAACCACTTAGATTATTGTGACGCCTACCGGTTTCGATACCACTGTATCTCCGGAACGACGGACGGACGGATGAGTTGGTGTGCAACCAACGTGACGAAGATAAAGTGGTCAATGTTGCTTGCACAAAATTTGTTCGTTTTTTTTTATTAATAAGAAGAATAGATTTTACGCTCGATAACGTAGTAGGTACCTAACGCAATAATACATAGTTGAATGAAACGCAACAGGATTTCAGAACGCAAATAAACATCGAGGGGTTTTATTATAAACTAGCTATAACCCGCAAAATTGACGTACTATTATTATATATTTCGGCCCCCAGTTAAGGCTGTGAGGACAGCGCTATCTAGAGTAGCGTAGCGTCTCGATAACGTTAGTGGTGAGCATTATTAAGTAATGTTATGCTTTTTTTGCTTCTTATACCTCATTATTATTTGAGCCACCTGGAAGCGATATTGACGGACATTGTTACGTAGAGAATTAATTATACTTTTTTTGTACCTCATTTTATATACCTCGTCATTACTTGTGGTAGCTATCTGGTAGCGTTAGTGGTTTACATTAAATTATCAATACAAATGACATGAATGACTGATAAAGGAATGAATGCACTTATTAGTTTTAATTTTCATTAAACTGAAATATCACAAAATAATTCTAATTCAGAGTATTTTATTACAAAAGCATAACTAGTCAGTGTTTTCATTTTATTTAATAACAATTTTTTATTTAATTTAATAATATAAATACTCAACAACAAAAACCAATGGTATATTAGTTTAATTATCTTTATTTTACTCTATTATTAATTTGTTAAAGATTTCTAATTTTTACTGTTTGCTTGTGTAGGTACTAATCATCGTTTATATATATTGTTCATTTCTCTTAAATATGTTTTATTTATATTATTATTTTTTTAAATTATTTACTGTAAAACGTGTATTATGTTAGGTGTATAAAAATCCTTGTGATTTTCTTGTACTGTAAAAGCCCACTTGGGCGTTGATTAATAAATAAATAAATATATTTTGAAATCATACTTATTTGGAAAACGGAAAGAGATCAGATATTGGATATGAAGTTACGTACGGACATTCGAAATTATTATTACTGCGGATGTGGGCCACAGAAAATTTTACTCACGTACCTGTTTGGCGCAGTCAATTTTACACAGTTAATTAAGCTTGCAGAAATTAGCAAACTGAATGAATAAATAAATAGATTTAAATATTTATTTTCACGGTCGTAAATAGTAGGTTTTTTCATACTCGTTTTAGAAGTAATATTATTCGAGGAATCGCCCACAACATAATCGATACATACATAAATAGTATTACGGTAGTTCTACATACTAACATAATAATATCTTGGTATGGTATGCGTAAGTAATGAATTAATTTTTAATAATAATAATAAACAAAATATTAACCCTTTTTACATTAAACAATTATTCTACACATATTTACACTTGGACTTATGACTCACTCAACCTATCACTAACATTGCACTTGATATTTTGTAGATATATAATTACTACGTTATGAAAATAAATATTACTAACGAATTCAAAAAAATATTATAATTGTGTTCTATAACGCCACTCTGGGACAGGCGTAGCCTAGTAGAGTGGCATAATCCACAAATTTAACAAAAAAAAAAGTGTAATTTCTTATATTTTATTGTTAAATTAGTATTAAGTACCTTTATTTGTAAACAAGGATTTTTTGAAATAAATAAAAAAATTTTTTTTTAACGATACTGGGGAAACGAATCCGCCCCCCTGCTAATTAATGGTTAAAAAAAGTATATCGGATTTAAAAATTAAAAAAGGGTCACATACGAGGTATTACTAGAAATAATAAAATCAAAAAGGATAATGATCAATACTATCAAATACATAATTCTCTATGTAACAATGTCCGTCACAGACGCAACCAATACTTGATATTAGCGACTCGTTTATATTAGTGATGGTCAAACCGTTATTTTAACCGGTTATTTTCGGTACAGTTATTTGGGATTTGTATCTGATTGTATCAACGATTGACAACTTAGATATAATTGTTGTCTAGTGGCGACGGTTGCCCGTCGAACTGCAAAAAATCAGTTGCCAATCGTCGACGCAATCGGATACAATTCTCAAATAACGGTTAATATGTCACCGGTTAAAATACCATCACTATTTTATATATTAAATTATTATTCATATAGTTATATTATCTGTGTAACAATGTCCGTCACTGACGCTACGCTGATTATAAAATGAGGTTTAAACATTCAACGTGTGATATTAAAATTATTGAAAATATTCCAATTACGAGTTTTACTAATAAAATAGACACGGAATATTCATTTAATGATTTTTACCTAAAATAGATATGGAAAAAATATTAATGTGAAATTTTCTGTCTACACTAGGTACTCTACACCTCTAAAAAAATTACCTATTATAAACCGGTTGTCTTCTAAAAACTTTAGAAAAACACACTATAGTAAATAAGTTCTTTAACCAGTCAGTTGTTGGTCAAATAATGTTTATGGTATAATCGCCGAGAGGTTTTGTATGACTCGTGAACTTTATTTTTTCTCTCATTTGCACTACCCTTGTCTCCATATAAAAGAAGAACTCAGATGATAACAGACTGCGATTATCATACCAAAGCGCTCAGCGGTTGACTTATATGTTTAAAGTGTCCTTGAAGTGAGTTACATTACATTACTAAAACAGTGCTCCATAAGTCATCTAAATACATTTTAAATAAATTTGTAGATGATACGAATGATACATTTTTGACACGCCAATGTCCATACTGTCCATGTACGTATATAAGGCGTCTCGTAGCTAGTAGTAAAAACTCCGGAGGAGTCTTTCCCATTAAATTTTGAATAGAAAATATTCTTCACACTTTAGGTGAAATGACGACATTTACGGAGATAAACGACATCAAAGTTAGAATTTTTTTTCAATATTTCTGACTTATTTCTGTAATAAGATTTACTGATTTTTACATGGAATAGAAATGAAAAAAAAAATGTTTATATTCATAATATAAACATTCATATTTTATATTTTTTTCATAATGTTTATATTCTTTGATATAAATGAATTTATATACGTTTGATATTTTGTTGTTTGTATTTTTTCCCACTTGTTAATAATATTTACGAATTAAACATATTATTGTAATGTAAACGTTATATGAAAAATAAATAAATTGAAAAATTCTTAACTCATTTTGGCCAATATTGCGGTTAGTGAGTTTTGCCTCTAAAGGGACGAGTTACGACAGTTTGGTAATAATTCTGTCTACAGAGGCACACATTTTAATTTTAAACTACATTACACTGTCAAAGTGAAAACGTGGTGAGCCGTCTGCTTATCTCAGTTTGTTTGGTAGTTTATTCCGTAGCTTTGGTCCAGCCACCGAGAGAGCGCGGTTACCGAATTTAGTTTTGTTGAACGCGATTTATTTTAACCAACTTCCTTATGTTGTGTTTTAAATTCATCCTATATGTGCATCTGCCCTGTTCTGTAAACCCAGCACATTCGCTTCGTATACCAACACATACATGAAGTTACAGCTTCATTTAAAGTACATTGTATAGTATGTCCCCAAATGTCAAGTGATGAGGTTTTGCCGCACCCGAACAGTAGTACACTATGATTACAAAATTGATGGAAAAGTTTTGAGTGTGGTAGATGAAATAAGAGATCTAGGCGTAATTGTTGACAAAAAGTTTACTTTAGTCCCCCATATCAACTCCACAGTTGATAGAGGATTAAGAACTTTAGGTTTCTTACTTAGGTTAAGCAAAGATTTCAAAAAAATTGAAACTTTCATATTATTATTGATTCGACCAATACTAGAATTTAATATAGTTGTATGGAGCCCTCATTATACAGTTCACATGAGTAATATAGAAGTCCAAAATAACTTTCTTAGATTTATCAATTATAAGCTTAACATACCGTCAAGTAACATTGATTTCAACATTCTTAGATCTTTTAGCTTTATTGATAAACTAGAGACTAGAAGAATAATGATGGACTTTCTCTTTTTACACAAATTAATAAATGGTACTATCGACTGTCCTCAACTACTAGAACGTATCTGCTCGCGTGTTCCGTCTCTCGTAGGTCATGCAGGTTTTGCCGTGGAAACTGCAGCTACCAACTACGTCTTTAATTCCCAACGGCAAATGCTTCCTAGACTAGCAAACAGATGCGAGCAACTTGACGTCTTTGCCAACAACTTTTAAACATATTTTAAATGATCCCTTACGCCTTTTGTTCGATTCGTTCCGGCCCAGCCGGTTTGGATGTGGATCACTAAAATAGCTATATTTCCGGAAATAATTAAAATGTTGACAAATCCTCTTAAGGACATATTCTTGAAAGGTTAAGCTTTGAAAATATGAAGGGAAAATTTTTTTTTTTCAAATTTCTACACTAGAATACCCCCTTAAGTATTTGATTTCCACTTTGTCATTATTATTTTTATATGTTATTATTTTTTGTTTTCTTTAAACAATCCACTTAATAAATGTACACTTTACCTATACCCCCTTAAGTATTTGATTTCCACTTTGTCATTATTATTATTTTTTTTCTTTAAACAATCCACTAAATAAATGTACACCTTACCTGTTTGTTTGTAACAGCCCTGTAGGTCGATAGACAAATGAAAAATGTCGACATGGAATTTTTGATACGGATTGGATTCGTATTATGTTTCGTCTCTGATTTTGATTCTAGGTGTTCCACAAAAATTGTGTAAACACCTCGCCCTTGGCGGCGCCGCCGCGCCGTATCGAGTGTCTTGCGGCCGCTCCGGGGCCGTTAGAAATCCAGAAGATCATGTTTAATAAGTCGACGTAAAAAAATATTGTCCGCTTATTTGGTAACCACACGGCGAGTACCGCCGTAGCCGAAATACGAATACGTAATTGGTACATTTCGATACCCACCTGTCGTAAAAGTGGTGCCAAGTATTGAGAAAACACGCGATGTCACGTGTATCAAGATGTATTATAGGATTCTCACATAGACGAAGTTGTTTATACGGGAAAAGTAGGTGTGTGTTCATGATTATTCACTTCTGCAAATGAATCGCGATTACCTTGTTTATGCTCTCGCCGTTTTTAGGTGGCATTTTTGTGATACGTAATATTCTTGTTTTGTCATTGAATTTTTTATTATTGTTTCATCTCGTGTTACAAAGTCGTGGACCTGGAATATCCTTATGTAATATGGCTATTTTGCAACGACATGTAGTCGGTACTTTGAAGTTAAATACCTAAGTTAGATTTTTTTTCTAAATACATGTTATTTCTGTTAACAGTTTTCTGGGATACTCTGCCGTGTGCATTCGATCTTTCTGGTCGACGTTTTTTTTTAATATTTATTCAATTTCTACAAGGTTTTAATAATTTTATTAAAATAAAAATAAATAAATATAAGTTTATTCCAGAATGTGGGGAGGCTCGTGCAATCCCACACATTCCATATTAAAGTAGGTACATACATTAAAATATTATATAAAATAAAAGAGAAATAAGAAAATCATATAAAATAGAGGAGAAAACAAGTATCAGTATTAAAAGAGAAGAAAAAAAAAACGTGAAAACAAGTATAGTATTAGTATTAACGTGAAGAAAAGTCATAGAAATATATCGTATAATATTGTATATTAGCGGCTTTAGCGAGCGATGGCAAATCAGTTATGAGGGGCCAGTATCTTTCTCCAGTGTGCATCGATGCTGGATACTGGAGTAAGGCGGGCTTCCAGGATAAGGATATTTCCGGAGCTGTATATCCCTTCCCTCATTCCTGCCACCCTGAATCTTATGAAGGCTGCAAAGTTGGGAACACGCCCCTCAGTGAACATACCAGAAGCGCTGCAATATCTGGGAAGGCCAAACATCATACGGAAGGCGTTGTTATATTGTATGCGAAGTCTTTCTATGCTGCTCTTTTTATAATTTGTCCAGACAGAGTTCACATGTATATAACGTTGCACAGAAGGCAAGGAAGAGCGTTCTTTTTACAGCGGTGCTACAAAGACGAAACCTACACAGCATATTCGCTTTTACACTGAGAGCTCGTCTTTGCCTGTCAATATTGTCGTCGTCCATTAGATTATTGGTAATTATGTGTCCTAGGTATTTTGTTCTTTCGGTCACCTTCAGGACCACACCATTCAGGGTAACTGGAGGAATACTTGTTGGGCCCTGACCATACATTATAACCAACATTGCTGTTTTATTAGGGTTATAGAGCATGTTTGTTTCTTCAGCAAACACTTCACAGACCTTTAGAAGAACGTAATAATATTATTACGCAATATTAATATTCTATATATATAAGTTACTTTAATAATAGTCTAACTTTTACATAAGATAAACCGGAAATATTGAAGAAAAAAAATAATATTTCGTTTATCTCCGTTTATAGCTGTCGATATTTCACACTAAGTGTAAAGAATATTTTCTATTCTAAATTGAATGAAGAAGACTCCCCCGAAGTTTTTTCTACTAGCTAAGAGACACCCTGTAAATTTATGTTAATTATTGAAAATGAGACATACTTCGCTAGAATTTCTATGAAGTGAATAGTTTTTTTTCTACAACTGTCTTTCTCTTAATATTCCTGTCGCTATTATTACCATACTAGCCGTAAACCCATGAAACATCACGGGGTATAATAATAATGAATAACGACCCTTGTTTGTAACCTGAGCCGCGCGTTGTTGACATGTTACACTCGGTTGTAGTGTCGATATTTAAAACGATTACATATTAACCGTTATTTGGGATTTTTATCAGTGATCTATCTCAATCATCAATCATCGATACAATCAGATACAAATCTCAAGTAACAGTACCATGAATAACCGATTAAAATAACGGTTCGACCATCACTCTTCGGGCGCCTGAGTCTCACTACGGGCGAGTCATCAGTGTTGTTGTTTTAATTCCAGCGAGTTAGAGACAGAGACGGATATTCGAAATGAAGATAGTTGATTATTCATTTTTTATTAATATTTGTCAGAAGACGGACCCACCTGCCGTTCATATTAGCCCTACACTTTCGCCACCCATGTTCGTCATTTTTTAAATGCTAAGGTGGCCGTGCTCACCGCCCGCTGACACTCATGGAAATGCGAGCGCGGCGGGGAGGCGTCCACACAAAACCTGTTCCCTGCCTCCAAGGCGTGAGGACAAATGGAACATACTTATTATCCATTAAGTAGGAATTATAAGTGAAATATGTATAAGAAATGATACAGTTGAAGTACAATATATAAATGCACGCATGCAGTCCATAGTGTATTGTCTGTGTAATTCATATTCTATCAGATAAATACCTATTTAATTTCGGTTACTTTTTTTCGAAATATATGTTTGCGTGATACTGAGGCCCAAATTCACTGTCAATACTTAGATGATATAAAGGTAAAGGTATACCTTAGAAGTGTTGTTTTGTGCTGAAAATTACGCTTTTAAGGCGTACCTTAACCTTTAAATCATCTAAGTGCAGACTCTGAATTGGGCCTGATGCTTCAATTTAGGTGCTGAAGCACGCGCGCTGCAGGTGCTCTATATTTTTACTCTAAAGGCCGGTCGCGTCAACTCGGTTTCCACCAATCAAACAACCCGTTTTCGTAAAAATGTACCTACGGTTTTCACGAAAAATTACTATAAACCCAGTTGATGCAGCAGCACGGCCGCGAACCGCGAAAGCTCTCGCGCACCGGACCGGCCCGACTCGCCACGCGACGCGAGCCGCCGCACTATGGGAAATTTAGGCCTGTTTCGGACCAAAAGTCAATAACTCTTTTATTTCTGTACGTATTTCCATAAAATTATGCACACATATAAAGTAGTCTATAGAGGGTTATTTGTTAAACATTAATAACCTCGCAGGACTATATTCCTGCCTTTATTATGAGTCGAAAATGTTCAATCTATTATGACCTAATATCAATAGTTAAGGAGATATGCGACATCAAAGTTTGCATTTTTTTTTCAATATTTCTGACTTATTTTTTGTATAACGTTGGACTATCATTACAGTAACTTATATCGAATATGAAAAATTCATTCGTTTCAATATAAGTTAAATAAAAAAATAAAAACCTTCGAATTCCAACTGGAAAACATTCCAATTGGAATTTTTTCAGGGTTTTTATCATTTTATTTAACTTGTATTGAAACGAATGAATTTTTAGAAATCGATATGAGTAAATGTAATGATAGTCCAACGTTTTACATAAAATAAGTCCGAAATATTGAGAAAAAAAAAACTATTGATATTAGGTCATAATAGCTTGAACATTTTCGACTCACAATCAAGGCAGGAATATAGTCCTACGAGGTTATTAATGTTTTACAAATAACCCTGTATAGCTTAAAATAGATAACATTTTTTTCAAAATATTTTGTTTATTAACTAATTATTAATATATTAAAATTTATCATGACAAAATTAAAAATTGCTTTCATTTTTATTTATAAAAATGGCAATTTTACTTATATCGTGTTCAAAAACTAATACCCATTTTAAGCTGTATAAACTACTTTATATGTGTGCATAATTTTATGGAAACACGTCCAGAAATAAAAGAGTTGTTGACTTTTGGTCCGAAACAGGCCTAAATTTCCCATAGTGCGGCGGGCCCAATTGTCGGCGGGCGCTCTCGACTGAGGGAAAAGTACACACGAATCGCAAACAAATTACAAAATTGGTACAGTGGACAAATTGACCGTGGTGGCTGCCGATTAGCCGCCAATTAGCGCTTCCGGCCGGCCGGGTTCGGCGACCACGCTGCCGTGAGGCGAGACACTCGCGAACATCCTCAAATTTCAGTATCGTGGATTGTGGCGCTCGACTGAGCATTTCGTGCTATGGAAATGGGAGAATAGGTTTTACGAATAGCACAACCTATTACTACTTGTCAGTCTCCGGTACCCCCACAACCGTAGCCACGCCCTCGTTCGAAAATTGACTCGTTTGCCAAAATAAGTACTGGATAATTAGTGTATAGAAACTCTGCGATACGGTAAATCTCCTAGAAATCAACACTTGAAGCAAAAAATAAAAAACTTGGAATCTGGGTGATCGTGCTTAATTTACTTTCAAATTAAAAATTACATCGTTTTTATTAATATTTTAGGAAAACAGCACAGAATCAACACGACGCTTTAAAAAAATAGAACACTCTTTTCATGGATTTCAACACAAGTATTCTCTTGTTTAAAGCGTTCCATTTTTTAAATTTCAAATAATATGAAAATAATAAAATGTAAGTAGGTACCTATTTTTAAATGTGCTGATATTTTCCTTACATTTTATAACATAAATTGAATCATTATCTTATATCTACATATAGAAGATAAGGTATCATATTTCGACTGCTAGGTATGTTTATAAATGGTTTTTGGTCTGATAGTTTATAAATATGACTTATATTGGCCGTAAAAATTACGTATACTTCCGTACTGATAGATACATTGGTATCAAAACCGGCAGTCGTAACGTCACTCCAAGTGTTTTATACAAAGTTTTTAGTTAATTAAATTGATAATTTACCAATATTTTTGAAATTATATACCTACTAACATTAAATACACTTCGCCGAATTTGCTAAAAATCAATATTCAAAACTTTGATGCAAAATCAGTTTTTCTATCTGGCATCTAAATGTCAGATGACATTGTTTTTCCAAGGGCACAATACATCGATACAACTTATTTCTAATATATATTTTATTTGATTATATATTATCATAGTTTACCTCGCTGTTAAAAATTGTCAATAAACTTTTATCTTATCTTTAGTTTAATCATATGTAATGCCATGTTCTGGAGAGTCGCTACTTCAATAAGAAATACTAGCTGCATCCCGTCAATAATGACGGTACTTATACGTGCCGGTTTGTAAAATATGTTTATTTCCTTATTTATAGCCGGCACCCATGAAATTTATCAGAATATTTTTTTATATTTCCCCTGCCCGCAGTTAATGGTACTATTTTAAACCCTGGCAATTGTGCTGGGCAGAACATGAAATGGTTCGCGCCTTAGGTTATCCCATGTTGACTGTATTTTTGACCGGTCGCGCAGGCTCGGCGGTGGCAACATCGCTATGTTGGGCCGGGGTTCAAGCACCATCTCCGGCCGTTTAATTTCGGTTTTTTTGAGCCATGAATTCGAACGAAATTACACGAAGTTATGGACAGGCAGACAGACAACGAAATTATTATGTTTGATAATAATCACGAATAAAACATAATTTCAAAAATGATCTTAGGTTTTTACGGCCGTTCAGAAACTTCTGGTTTGAGTTTTCCAGGATATTCTGCCGTGTTTTTGCCGGCGTTTCGGGTTCCATTGCAGGGCCATCATCAGAGCTGATGTATGTGTTGTGAACAATGTGTATTATTATGATGAGTATTTGTCAGAATAAATTATTTTATGAAAATTTATGGATAATAATAATAAGAGTAGCTTGTTGATCTTGTGGTTAGGACACTCGCCTCGTGATCCAAAGATCGCGGGTTCGAATCTCAGCCCAGACTAGCAAGGTAGTCCTATTTTCATAGCACAAGCGTTTAGCTTAGTTTGAAAATAGTAAAAATATTGATGTGACACGTATTCCGTGTTCGCATCTCTATTTTTTTAAAAAAAAAAAAAAAAGAATTATTTTATAGCGTGCCGAGGACACTATCGTGGCAACTAGACTTTAATTGTCATCAGTCCCAATAAACATGTCAGTACATATTTCACAAATAATTCAATCAATTTCTGGTGGTAGATGGAATAAAGAAAGGATCGCTGAGAAGGTTTGGTCATGTGGAACGTATGAGCGAGGAAAGGATGGTTAAGAAAATATATGAGGCGAGTGTTGAAGGCGGAGATACTACAAATATTTGAGGATGGCCCTGTTAGCCTCAACAACCCTAAAGCACGCATGAGAAAATGTATGAATATAGCTGAAGCAAAAGTGGTGTGCCAAGACGGAAGAATATGGCGTTTCTCCTCTCTGCCTATCCTTGCGGAGGAACGGCGTGATGGATAATCAGTTAATTTCTGATAATTTGTTTGGTCGAAAAAATGTTATATTATTTTTCAATGAAAGAAGCCCATCGCGAAATTTGTTTGAATCGTTTGACAATAATAATATTTATACGCGGCGTGCAATTTTTACAAAAATAACCCCGTCATATGTCGTTTTGTCAATGGATGACGTGTTAAATTAGGGGCGTGTGTAAATTCACCCTTATTGTGCATTCGGGTCATAATCTGGACCCACCCACATATTAGAACTACAGGGTGGTTCTAATATGTCCCTATAGTCGCATCACCATTAATTTATAAATTAAATAACCTTTTTATATATTTTTTTTTACGTCATACGGATTAAACAAAGTTTTTACATACAATGGAGTTTTTTTACCCGCAATATCTTGTAAATGAACTTCCTTTTTCATAAAAACAAATTTATTAATCAATTAGAAAGACACAAAGAAAAATTAAATCCACGAAAAAATATTTGGCTGCTACCGGGATTCGAACCACAGATATCCTTCTATCCGGGGCAGGCGCGTTATCCAATTACGCTAATGCGGCCTTGTGTACAATTTCGTGAATATATCGACCTCATCTGTAAACAGATAATCTGTTACAGATATGCAAAAAATATCGCTCGAATTTCTCTACGAATATTGTTCTGCGACTCAAGACTAGATTGAGACTTATTGATAAACACTAGATTTTTTTTTAAATCCTCACAAAAATAAATCTGGACCTTAGAGATCAGGGAAACACGCTGGTCAGTGAAAATCTTGAAAAACCTGAAAAAAAAAATTCTGAATGGCTGAATGACCCTTCCCAGAAGCACAAAATGTCTCAATATTTCGCTACGTCTGTCGCTCGTGTCTGTTACTCCCATATCACGCTACGCTATACTATACATGTTGAATATTTTCGTAGATGCGATCTGAGCATCTACGAAAATTTACGAAGTCTTCCACTTTTTGGAAGAACCTAGTCTAACCCTTGTTTGAGGAAATGATGAACCAAGGGCTTCCCGCAAGCTTTTATTTTTACAAACTGAAAGAAAAATTGCATAATATAAAACTCCGAAAAACTAGTTTGTTTTTTCAATGCTAAAGTAAATTTTGGCTCATCTTATACAGGGTTTCCCGTATCTCGACGTCAAGCCGAAATCGGGTGATAGGCCAAATCATAATAGTCATCAGAAAAATATTTTAAAGAATGTGTTTTAAAAATTATAAGCATTTAAAAAAAATCGAAAAAATCTACACCCTGTGACGGTCTTTTCACTCCTGTTGCTACAAATCTTTATTTTTCTTCAATTTGTCCAAAATCCAAAGCCAACTGCTCCAGCTGGAAGGAAAATGCCACTTTTTGACCAAATCAATTATTCAAAATCAATACTTTGCCCAGTTTTTAAAATATTTTTCTGATAACTATTATGACTTGGCCTATCACCCGATTTCGGTTTGACGTCGAGATACGGGACACCCTGTATATTCGATTCAACACAACTGCGTTTCTCGCTGCTTCTTCCGCACGTTAAACTGAGTTTATCATCACATCATGCCATCCTGGAATGGCCGGATGCTATCGTATACAAATCCTCTCTTTCCCATACAATTTGGTACAATTTCGTCTTCCAGTTTTGGTGGCACTGGGGAATTTTTCACGGGTTTTTAAGATATTTTTTTGGTCCAGGTGTTCTATCTACGCGGCCAGCAAAGCGTAGCTGTAATGACCATAATTTCACTATTTTGACGTTTCTTTCCACCTGAACTACAGGTTATATTTACATACTTTTATTTAACTCTCTTTGTTTATTTATTGCGGTGGAATCTTGTAATTGATTTTTCACCATCTTCCCGACTAGCTAGAGGTCTGAAATTTTCAACATTTACGTAAAAAGGATGACTGTACATTATTAAATAACTCATTCGACATAATTTGGCCATTATTTCGATTAAAATTATTAATTTTCTATTATTATTCAACATCAAATGCCTACTTAGGTTCTAGATTCATCAATATTAGTATGAATTTTTTTTTTATTAATTTTAGTCGGCACATTCATCTTTGACATTAGGTGTCGGAATCAAACGTCAAAATCGATAAATTAAAGTTATGTTGAATTTAGATTTCTAATATCTCAGGATAACTTTGATTTATAAAAAAACGGTTCCGCATTATGCCGTTATGCCATTGTGGTTCAAATAGTGTTAATGCGCAATATACGCAGTGTTTCCTCCAAAATATCAATCGAATGATTTGGCTATGTAGTATATAATTAAAATGTCTTAAAAATTGAAATTGTTTCATATTAGGTGCATATTTATTTATTGATTTAATAAAAATTGTTTTTTCTTTATTATTTTAATTTAAAATGTGTTTTCTTTATTATTTTATGCGAGTGCGAACTCGACTATTTATAGTTTACATATTGAAAATTTTGAATGAAGAAATATTTGGAATGTACCTACATGTTATATTGTAATTTTATATTTTGTTTTGCAAAATAAATCTCGAAGAGTATAAAAGGGAAAGTTTTTAGAAAAATAGGGCGTCATTTTTTCGTAATATTTTACAAAGCTGCAATACGTAGCTACGTATCCGTAATTTTATATTTTTGTTCCTCTTCTTGATTGCTATTTTTTCGAAGAAGTTTGCTCTTTGTTGCTTGAAATATAGATTCATTTCGTGTTTTAATTTCCTCTTTTTGTACGATAAAAGAATTGGTGGATTCCAGCCGGAATCCGGGAAGAAATTTGAAAGTCTTGGACATTGATCAGTTTCTTTTCACGGGGCTGGAAAGAATACGCAGTATCTTCTGCAATTAGCCTGTCACACTCGTGTGCCATTCCTTCACCTTCTCGCGGTGAAACTGTTAACCCATTATAAAAAAAATCATTCACTTGTTTTATAAAAAGCCGTAAAACTGCTGTGCAGTTTGGCATATGTTTAATGTAATAAATATTTAAAAAAATAAATTAATAAATATATAAAAAATAATAATTTAAAGTTGCCTGTTTGATAGACTATGATGATCAAGGAAAAATATTGTTTACAGATCGGTTAAGGTCCCAGACCACTGTGAAAAAATATTTGTCAGTTTTTTTCTTTCATTTTCTGAAAGATGCATTTGTTAAGAATGCTCTCACCAAATATTTTAAAGAAATTTGTAAAATTGACGGAGAGAGAGCGGTTTAAAATTTTTTGTTTGTATGTGGAATTATCCTTCAGCAACACTTTGAACGCGTTTTTCTCAAAAGAACATTTTTCAACCTGCTTGACAGCATATCAGAAAAACTATACATCCGATTTGCATGCGCCAAGTCATAAACTGTTTGAAAATCCAGTCTCTATGGCACCACGTAGGGATTTTTTTATAAAGGGCCTCCTTCTATTTTATTTTTTTAATAAATGATGAAAATTTTCTATAAAAAATCGAAAATAAAATTCGCTAGTCCGCCATTTTTTTTAAGATATCAAAATTTCCTTACGTGATGCTATAAACCTATATGTCTAGTTTCTAAATATACTTTTATTTTTCGGTTGTACCCTATGGCTTTATAGCCGTCAACCACCCAGCGGCAAATTCGTCAGAGTGTCCTCTTGAAAGCAGCGTACACGGAAAACTATACTTTAGATATATAGATATATGTGAGTACAAAAATTTGGCTGCCGTCTTCAGGAGATCTATATCTCGCTATATCTAATAGAGAGAG
>JADDOH010010001.1:0-123425 GCA_016648135.1 Agrypnia vestita | reverse complement strand
TCTCATTTGGCGAAAACGGGGTTCAGCGCAATTCGAAATGTTTTTTTGGGTCGCAATTTCAAATTAACGAGGTTTTACTGTAGTAAATTGAATATTATTAAAAACAAGGTCCTTTTTGCAAATAATTATTGTTTTCCAGACGTCGCGGAAATATATCGCCCTATGAGGTTATGATGACAGCCGCGTATCTGTTTATGTTAATGAGTTTATCGAAAAGTAAGAGGAGAAAAAAGAGGAGAATGCGAAATTATTTACTGCAAAGAGAAAGAAGGACGAACATTCTATGCGATCTTCGATCGATACAGCTCGATGGGTTCAAGAACGATTTCGTTTCCCCGCATTGTCATCTTGACAGATACAGCGCGTGCGTATTCACTTGTAAACATACCACGTGGTACTGACGCTCCGCGGAATGTTGCAGTGAGTACGCTCGGGTACCGTGCGCATGGCAACGTTGCCACGGCACGTAGAAATGCCTCACTATGTTGTGCGCGACGTCGTGGAACAGTGCACGACGTTGCAACGTCACGTAGACTCTATGCCGCGCGTGCTGTTGAGGGACAATTTGTCCCCTAGTGAATACATGGCTTAATGTACGCACATCTGAGTGATCAACAAAGGAAAACTCGTTCGAAATTTTCAACAATGGCTTTGACGAAACAACCCTACCCTGTACAGGTTAACAAAAGGCGAATAACTCAAGGACTAACGAGGCGGTTTACAAACTAAAAAATAAAACACGTTACTTATCCCACTTACGTGTATGAGGGATATAAAAGCAAAGGCAGCAATATCCCACACGTGTTTCTGAGATAAATACAAAAAAAACTGTCACTAGTCAAGGAAATTTCTATGGAATCTCTGAAACTTACATCTTATCGGAAATAAGTTTTTAAAAACAATTTTCACCTCAGTTTTTCTTCTTACATACGTGTATAAATAAATATGAATATTACTGTGTTTTTGGAAATTGCTGTCTTTGCTATGATGTTTCAGTCTAAAATCGACATCAAATCTCACTTCAGTATGAAGCGGCCGTTTTGTCACGTGACACATCTATGCAGGTTGATTGGTTGAAGTGGATATTGCTGCCATTGCTTGTAATGTGATTTGGAAACCGGATTTTGAAAGGGGTAGAGCTATATTTCCTATAAAATTTCGAATTCAGTACATCCTAATTTAGTAATACTCGGTGACTTTTTTTTTTAATTTTTTGAATATTGCTGTCTTTGTTTTTATACCCCACATACAGGGGCGTGCAGTGGGAACATCGCAGCATGACTTTTACGTAACCAATTATTTGAGAAAAAATCATAATACAATATATATTCCGTAATATTTCTATCACAATTGTTATTATAGCATTCATATTTTGATATATCTTAAAAATCTGTTGCATAACTATTTGATTTCTATTTTTTTTTCCAAAATATACGTTAACAAAAAAGTCATGCTACAATGTTCCCACTGCACGCGCCTGCCCACTTATCCAGTGATGTACAAGATACCCTATACAAAGTATCTGGAATACAAAAAGCAAGATACTTTAAAATCACGTATTTCAGATACCAGATACAAATAACTTCCTGGAATGGTATCTGAAATACTAGATACAAAATACGTATCTTCCAAATACTTTTTAAAAATAAAATTCTTTTGTAAGAAAACACATTTTATTGAATGTATGTTTATTTTTTTACGTAAATTATGTATATTTTACAATGATGTACCTATAATGAGGTCTCATTATAGGTACATCATTGGAAAAAAGTATCTTAGCAATCTTAGTATTTACAAAATACTAAGATACCAAGAGAAAGTATCTAAATACAAGGTACAAGATGAATATTCAAAAAAGTATTTCAGATACAAGATGAAAATACATATTTTGCATCTTGTATCTGTATTTCAAATGGTTATATCTTAGATAAGTCACATCTCTGCACATATCATATGTACCACCCCTGTACGAAATGTATAAAATTAGATATTGAAACAGCGGAACAACTGAAATGCGTCCAAAAACATATTTTTACGTGATATTAAATGTTTGAGGAAACGAGAGTTGGCCAAGGACCGCGCGTGTTGAATCAACACCAATCTACATAGGTGTTGAATCAACACCAATCTACATACGTTGAATGGATTTTTATAACTGCCAGCGCGACCCCTTCATTGACGACACGATGAATGCCAATCGTAACTTTTATTTGTAGTTCGCAAGATGTAGATTAAAAATCGAATTTGTGGCTTCTTTTTTTTCTGGGATAATCTGCCGTGTATATGTGACCTCAGGCCAGAGAGGTCAGATATACACGGCAGAATATCCCAGAAAACTATACACAGAAGATTCTGAACTGCCGTGAAAACCTAAGGACATTTTTAAGGAATTTGTGGTGTTAAATTTAATTCGGGTCGCTAATTAAACAAGGTGGAATGCAGAATAGGGCGTTGGGAGTTTCATGAAATATTAATAACTTTTTTCGGTGTAATTGAGTATTCTGATTTTAATAATGTCATAAAATAAGATTTACTATTTTAATTCAAATAAATAAATAAATATATAATTTGTCTTTTATCTACCATATCCATTAATTACCCCTACATGTTTCGAAAAAACCTTTCCATCATCGGGGTGTTGCATAAATGTCAAAATATCAAAATTAATGATGTCTTTTGTTTTTGGTTTTCTAAATTATTTAAAAAATTATTTTTAATATTTTTGCTGAAGTTCTTGATTATGCAAAATTATTGGAAATTTTTTTAGAATTCGACTAGTAGTTAAATTTAATTAATTATTAATAATATTTTGTTTACTCTTATATGCTTCACTAATTTTTAATGATTCTAAATTCAGATCAAAATTATGTAGGTATGTGTAAAATAAAATAATTTTTAAAATAATTTAGAAAAACAAAAATCGAAAGACATGATTCATTTTTATATTTTGAAATTTATACAACACGCTGATGATGGTAAGATAGGTGTAATTAATTAATATATGTAGTAGATTAAAACAAATAATAATTTATTTATTTTAAATGTCAATCTACAAAGTTGCTCAACCAATTGAAAAAATAATATATATTATATATATAT
This sequence comes from Agrypnia vestita, assembly GCA_016648135.1. Taxonomy (NCBI): domain Eukaryota; kingdom Metazoa; phylum Arthropoda; class Insecta; order Trichoptera; family Phryganeidae; genus Agrypnia; species Agrypnia vestita. Next base: position 120,326 of record JADDOH010010001.1, on the reverse strand, counting down.
ATATATAGATATATATATATATATATATATATATATATATATATTACTATTATGCAATTCGCGGTTTTGATTATATTAAACGTGAAAAATCTTTAGGCTCGTGAATATAAAATAAATATTTTACAATATTTTCACATTTTTCAAGAACACAATACTGGATTTTATCCCCATGGGGACATCATTAATCAAGATGTTTTATAGATGTCTCATAAAACGACGCTATTTTTTATATGGGGAAGCGGGTATGGAAGTCTTTTTGGGTGTCCCATGCCTACTTGTCCGTATCCGAAACACTAGTAGCCAAAAAAATAGTTTCGTCTCTATGAAACTTCTTTAATATATCTTGACTTTAATATAAGAAAATTCATAAATAGTAAAATGTTTAAATTATTTTTAAATGCCAAGAACGGAACTCCGATCTCCCTCGTGACTTGCGACAGGCGGGAATGCCAACCAATAGTATTTATAGTTATTTTCTCCATCTGTCCTTGTTGTTGTCAAAGTTGACAGTTCTTGGCCAGAAACTGGAGATAAATACAATCAAAAAGCCTACTAAAGTTTATCGCTTTGACCGTAAAAAATACTATGGAATTTCTCTAAATGATAACATGCATCAATATTGTTCGTTTCCCATAACCGAAGGGAAGTAACCCCCGCAGAATAAACCCATCAACTTCCTTGTTGATGTTAAGCGTGATAGTTAACACGCCAACTAGAAGCGGGCGGCAGTTATGGAAGGCTTCATTCAGCTATGGACTGGCATTGACTAATGATGATGATTGTACTTTTAGTTAATTAACACTACGTATTGATGTAACTGAAATCAATGATTATACATTCATTTATAATTTCATTAATATGCATCATACCAGTGTTCGAGGATATATATTATGATATATATGGCTTGATTTTTATTATTGATATATATCCAAAAAACTTTCTGCGGTTGTTAAGGCGATCGTCTATCAGAATGAGCAAATTTCACCATTTTTTCTCATATCTTCTCTTGCGTTTTTTATCACATTTTTGTAGGGACATATCTAATTTTAAAATTTATTCATCAGGTTACATATATTTTAAATACGAATATCTTATTAAAATGTCACAAACTAAATTATATAATTGATTAATAAATTACCAAACCTTCGATGTTTTAAAAATGAAGAAAATTGCTCCACTTTGTGGGCGTTTTATGACTGAACGGCGTGTTGAGATATCTTTTTTTTAGATAAATTTATTACAATTATAGCAATATCTGTTAGTTTGTTTACATGCAATTTATGTTTTAAAAAATACTGTTTTTTAAAAATATTTATAACTTAATAATTACATATATTAGCTTTTTTCAGTTTGCAATTCATTTATTTAATAAATAATAATTCATGTAAAAAATTAAAAAAATCATTTATAATTATTTCAGGTTTGTATCAATCGACGTGTGCAAAAAAGGAGAAACAAGTTTGGATATATATCCAACTTTTGATATATATCAAAAAATCCGATTTTTTTATTTTTAATATAAAAATACGATTTTTTAGAACCCTGTATCATACACAAGTATCATCATAGTCAGCTGATGAATACAGGACTTCTTCAAGAATGCCAATATCACCAATATTCTCGCCTTCAGCCCTCATCCGTCTCTCGCCTGCCAATCTTCTGATGTCCCATCGAACTTGAAGAGGGCCAACACGTATTTTACCAGTGCTACTAGGCCTCCAACCCAGGACCTCCTTCCTTTGCCTTCGGTCTCTTCGACAGGTTCATCCAGCCCATTACGTCTTGAGGATGCAAAGATCTTGGGCCACATCGGTCACCTCGGCTCTCTGGTGAATCTGTACGGCAAGTACTCGATCTCTCGAAGATAGTTCAAGCGCTTCGGGCTACTCACACAGCGTCCACGTCGCAGAATCACCCACTCGAAATTCAAATGTATTGAAATTGTAATCGCGGTAAATTTACAGACACACAGAGGAAGTTACACCCGGAAGTAACGCGTGGGTGAACTTAATCAAGAAGGCGTGTGTTCGAAGAAAGTTTGCGAAACCCATTTACGTGGCGGATGTGGAAGACGCCGGATATCGTTCCCGCTCGAACAGCGCCGTCAGCATTCGCGAAAATCAAAATTCAACTTAATATCGGGTTGGTGGGCGTCCGAACAGCGACTTCAGGACCGTGCCAAAAAATTAGATTTCCATAATCAATGAATGAGATTTTTCGCCACATCGTGTCATTGTCGTACACAAAAGCGTACAACGAGAAGACACCACCTGAAAAGTCCCAAATGAAAAGTACGGATCCAAATTTATTTAATTACTACCTGTAACCCGTCAAAAATTACTTTTACATGTCGGTTGCTATAGAATAAGTATTTATTTATTTAAATAAATAAAAGATTTAAAAAAGAAAGACAAATTTATAAAAGAAGTTACTGACAGGCAGACAACGAAATTATTATTATTGGAATAACTGAAAAAATGAATATTTAAAATGTCTATTATAGCTAGACCGCATTCGAAAGAATGTGCACAAAAAATATGTGTGTTGTCACGATGCAAAAAATGAGCACAAAAGAAGTTTTTCTAGTAAGTAACCTTTTTTAAGCTAAAAAATATGTATATATTAAAGGAAACACATTATTATTGTGAAGTTGCAATTTCAGAACAAAGTTCTGTGAATTATTAAACAATTTTTTTAATCAATTAGAAAAGACATACAGAAAAATATTTTTAATAATAATAATAATACGGGCTTGCCAGGCAACTTTTCCCCGCTTTTTTTCTTACCGGACAAAGCTAGGGAATGGTCTTTTGACTGTGGTCGACCTGTAGCTAAAATGATCCGTTATTTTATCGCTGACTTTATTATTGTCATTGACCATAGATCCTAGATTATTTTATCGCTGACTTCATTATTGTCATTAACCATAGATCCTAGATTATTTTATCGCTGACTTTATTATTGTCATTAACCATAGATCCTAGATTATTTTATCGCTGACTTTATTATTGTCATTGACCATAGATCCTAGATACACAAGCCAGTGGAGCACGACAATGAACATAGAAACGTTTACGTTTCTCGGGTTTTAAAATCATGTTAGTATTCGAAATGTTATAAAATAAATTCTATTAAAAATAAATAAATCTAATTTGTATTAAAATGAAAAGAATAATTTTAAAAGGCTTAGTTTGCTGTGTAAACAAAAACAGGTAATTTGCTGAGTGAGATTGTAATGATAATTGATGTAGGAGCATCAATCAATGTTACTCACAAATCGCTCTTTGAGGGCGGATTGCCTTATTTTAAGAAGAAGAAGAATCAATGTTACGTGACGTGGCTGTGGGAGACAAATGGAATTAACCAGCAATTTATTAACTAACGATTAATGATTTCATTAAATTAACAAAGTTACTTAACACGAATTAAATACAACACTAGTCTCGAATTCTCACTATTTCGCAATTAATCAATCGTCTATGAACATTTAATTATCGCTGGGTAACACTTTTCTAGAACATTCCATTTGAATATTGCACCTAAGTGGTCGCACTTATTTATATCGCCAGTTAGGTACTTTGATTAATTATTTCGCTTAATATCTGCCGCTCTGAAATTTCACGACTGGCCAGTGGCCACCCCGGCCGTCGTTCCGCGGCCGACGTCGCAAGGATAGAAATGTCAAAACAAATTCAATCTCCGCAGTTGTCGGAAACCGGATTTTGAAAGGGTAGAGCTATATTTCCTACAAAATTTCAAATTCAGTACATTCTAATTTAGTAATCCTCGGTGACATTATTTTTTTTTTAAATTTTTTGGATATTGCTGTCTTTGCTTTTATACCCCGCATACAGGGGCGTGCAGTGGGAACATCGTAGCATGACTTTTACGTAACCAATTATTTGGAATACAATATATATTTCGTAATAAATGTTCAAGTTTTTTGTTTGTAACATTGTGGAAATTCATTTTTAATATTTTAAAAAAAATGTGGGTAAACAACACTGTTTTATTCCATTATATTTATTTTGAATTATTAGAACGTTTTCGGGATTTCTCCCATTGTCAATAAAAACACGTTTACAATTTCTATCACAACTGTTATAAGAGCATTCATATACTTTGATGCATTATAAAAATCTGTTGCATAAATATTTGATTTCTATTATTTTTTCCAAAATATACGTTACCAAAAGAGTCGCGCTTCAATGTTCCCACTGCACGCGCCTGCCCACATATCATATGTACCACCCCTGTATGAAATGTAGATAATTATATATTGAAACAGCGGAACAACTTAAATGCGTCCAAAAACATATTTTTTGCGTGATATTAAATGTTTCCGATAAGTTGACTCTACTTTTCTGTGGGTCATCCGGAAGAAACGAGAGTTGGCCAAGGACCGCGCGTGTGAATCTACACCAATCTACATAAGTTGAATCTACACCAATCTACATAAGTTGAATCTACACCAATCTACATAAGTTGAATCTACACCAATCTACATACCTGCCAGCGGGTCCCGTGTTAAGTCCTTCATTGACGACATGCTGAATGTTGCCAATCGTAACTTTTATTTTCAGATGTTTCAAACTAATAGTTCGCAAGATGTAGATTTAAAATCGAATTTGTGGCGTTAAATAATTCGGGTCGCTTATTAAACATTTTCAAATTGAGGCATTACTATAATAGAAATTTAATTATACCTCAGTTTATTGTCAAGATGAGAAAGGATTTACTATTTTAATTCATATAAATAAAAAATATATAAAAAAATATTTTATTATTTATTTTTTATCTACTATATTCATTAACTATACCGAAATCGAAAAAACCTTTCCATCGTCAGGGTGTTGCATAAATGTCAAACTATCAAAATGAATGATGTCTTTTGTTTTTGGTTTTTTAAATTATTAAAAATTATATTTTTAAATATTTTTACTGAAGTTCTTGATTACGCAAAATTATTGGAATTTTTTTTAGAATTGGAATAGTAGTTAAATTTAATTAATTATTAATAATATTTTGTTTACTTTTACATGCTTCACTACTTTCTAATGATTCTAAATTATTCAATTTCAGACCAAAGTTATTTATGTGTAAAATAAAATAATTTTAAAAATAATTTATAAAACCAAAAAATAAAAGACATCATTCATTTTGATATTTTGACATTTATACAACACCCTGACGATGGAAAGGTAGACATAATTAATGAATATAGAAGATTAAAACAAATAATAAAATTATTATTTTTAAATGTCAATCTACAAAGTTGCTCAACCAATTGAAAAAATAAATATATATTACTATTCTGCAATTCGTGGTTTTGATTATATTAAAGGTGAAAAATCTTTAGGCTCGTGAATTTAAAAGAAATATTTTAAAATATTTTCACATTTTTCAAGAACACAATACTGGATTTTATCCCCATGGGGATAAAATTAATCAAGATGTATTATAGATGTCTCATAAAACGAATCTATTTTTTATATGGGGAAGTGGGTATGGAAGTCTCTTTGGATGTCCCATGCCTACTTGCCCATATCCGAAACACTAGTAGCCAAAAAAATAGTTTCGTCTCTATGAAACTTCTTTAATATATATATTATCTTGACTTAAAAGAAAATTCATAACTAGAAAAATATTTAAATTGAACAAATAAGCCGAGAACCGAACCCCAGTCTCGACAGGCGGGAATGCCAACCAATAGTATTTATAGTCATTTTCTCCATCTGTCCTTGTTCTTTGTCAAAGTTGTCAGTTCTTGGCCAGAAACTGGAGATAAATACAATTTTATTTATAGTTTAAGAATTAAAAAGCCAACAAAAGTTTACCGCTTAGACCGTTAAAAATACTACGGAATTTCTCTAAATGTTTACATGTATCAATATTGTTCTTTTCCCACAGTCGAAGGGAGGTAACCCCCGCAGAATAAACCCATCAACTTCCTTGTTGATGTTAAGCGTGATAGTTAACATGCCAACTAGAAGTGGGCGGTATTTATGGAAGGCTTCATTCAGCTGTGTACTGGCATTGACTAATGATGATGATTGTACTTTTAGTTAATTAACACTACGTATTGATGTAACTGAAATCAATAATTATACATTCATTTATAATTTCATTGATGTTCATCTTACCAGGGTTCGAGGATATATATCCGCGGATATATATTATGATATATATGGCTTGATTTTTATTATTGATGTATATCCAAAAAACTTTCTGCGGTTGGTAATAGATGACGCTAGTTGTTTTTTTTTTTAATGCTAGTATTTGCTAATTTAAAATCATTGTGGTCAGTTATAATAGTTCAATTTATATCTGTTTATCCATCGCAAGAAACAGAAATGTCCGCCCACCGAACGCAAAAAAACATTGTCAATTTGCATATTTTTAAGTCAAGTCAAAGAATATGTTTATAAAGTAATAAGTTGATTCAATATTTATATAAAAGGCGCATAAAGTTAGAGAAATATTAACTTTGAAACTATTAAAAACTGTTTCTCAAAATAAAAATTTCTTGACATTCATTGTTTTTCCCGAGGAATCTTCATGTGATCTCTTAAACAGACTGATTATTAAAAGTTGAGGACTTAAATTTTAAGAGTAAATGTCTACTAAAGATACTTTTCTTTAAATCTTTTAGATTAGATCCTGATTAAATACGAAATAATAGTTTAATTTGTTTCATATAATCCGTTTTTTATTTCACCCATAATACTACATTAGAAAGAGCAACTTTTATAACTTGTATATAATAATGACATATATTAGCTTTTTTCAGTATGCAATTCATTTATTTAATAAATAATAATTCATGTACAAAATAAAAAATAATAATTTATAATTATTTCAGGTTTGTATCAATCGACGTGTGCAAAAAAGGAGAAAAAAAGTTTGGATATATATCCAATTTTTGATATATCGTATCTATTATTATAATATTATAATATATATATATATCAAAAAATCCGATTTTTTGATTTTTAATATAAAAATCCGATTTTTTCGAACCCTGTATCATACACAAGTATCATCATAGTCAGCTGATGAATATGGGACTTCTCCAAGAATGACAATATCACCAATATTTACGCCTTCAGCCCTCATCCACCTCTTGCCTGCCAATCTTCTGATATCCCATCGAGCTTGAAGAGGGCCAACACATATTTTACCAGTGCTAGGCCTCTTATCCAGGACCTCCTTCCTTCGCCTTCGGTCTCTTCGACAGATGCATTCAGGCTAGGGATAGGTCGTCGACGTATTTACCGTCGACGAAACGAGACCGTCCACGTCCGTCCATCGACGAGACGAACAACTAGTTGAATTCGTCAACTAGTTGACGCGTCAACTTCGTTACGCGGACGTCGCGGACGTTCCATCTAAACATCGGGACGATGGTCAACTGTCTACGGTTCGACGGCTTAATCGTTGGCTATTTTTATTACGTTAATTTTTAAAATTTAAAGAAGTTATTAAACCTAAATTCAAGATTATATTACATATATAATAATTAATGTTGGACTCCTGAATAAGGACCATAGTTAGGTATAGAAAAATTTATTCTCTACAATTTTGTTTATCCTTTATATGCTAAAGTTGAAAAGTAACGAAATAACACAATAATTAAATTTTACCATCCCTCTTTAGGTAGATATAAGAAGTCGAGATCGATCAAATAAAATATTGATTTTAGAAAAATATCTAGCCGGCCTGTTAATTAATAATAGTTCAATAAAAAATAAAATAATTAAACAGAATTGTTTTATTTTATACAGCGTAAAATTGGGAATTCACCGAAACGTCGCACGTGCACATCGCAAACAATCAAGTAAAAAAATAATAGATAATAGCTTATTAAGCCTATCTCGCCCTACGCATGCATTCAAATTTCAAGTCTCTGTCATAGTTCGTGTACACAGATCTGCACTCTATGGTCGTGTACTTTAGAGTTGAAATGAAATTACCCGTCGAGCCGTCTATGGCGTCTACAAGTCGACAGCGAGAGATGAGAGAGAAATAAACGGAGACGTTTTGTCTTGCTCTCGCTCGTTGCTTTGCATAACGTTGAATCTCAAATCGTCCACCGACCACGGCGTCCGCCGTCCACCGTCTACGAATTCAACTAGTCCATGCGATAAACGTAAACCGTCGACGCGTCGATGCAACGTCAACGGTTGATTTCAACTAGTCCGTCCATTCAACGCCCATCCCTAATCCAGGCCATTAATGCAGGGTTCAGAGTTCTTGGGCCACATCAGCCACCTGGGCTCTCTGGTGAATCTGCACGGTAAGTACTCGATCTCTCGAAGATAGTTCAAGCGCTTCGGGCTACTCACACAGCGTCCATGTCCGCGCACGGCGCATAATCATTCACTCGAAATTCAAATATATTGAAATTGTAATCGCGGCAAATTTACAGACACACAGAGGAAGTTACGCCCGGAAGTAACGCGTGGGTGAACTTAATCAAGAAGGCGTGTGTTCGAAGAAAGTTTGCGAAACCCATTTGCGCGGCGGATGTGGAAGACGGCGGATATCGTTCCCGCTCGAACAGCGCCGTTAGCATTCGCGAAAATCAAAATTCAACTTAATATTGGGTTGGTGGGCGTTCGAACAGCGACTTCAGGACCGTGCCAAAAAATTAGATTTCCAGAATCAATGAATGAGATTTTTCGCCACATCGTGTCATTGTCGTACACAATAGCGTACAACGAGAAGACACCACCTGTAAAATCCTAAATGAAAAGTACGAATCCAAATTTATTTAATTACTACCTGTAACCCGTCAAAAATGACTTTTATATGTCGGATTCAATAGAATACGTATTTATTTATTTAAATAAATAAAAGATTTAAAAACGAAAGACAAATTTATAAAAGAAGTTACTGACAGGCAGACAACGAAATTATTATTATTGGAATAACTGAAAAAATGAATATTTAAAATGTCTATTATAGCTAGACCGCATTCAAAAGAATGTGCACAAAAAATATGTGTGTTGTTACGATGCAAAAAATGAACACAAAACAAGTTTTTCTAGTAAGTAAGTAACCTTTTTTAAACTAAAAAATATGTATTTATTTGGAATATCATATTGAGGCTTATGGCTTATAATACGGGCTTGCCAGGCAACTTTTCCCCGCTTTTTTCTTACCGGACAAAGCTAGGGAATGGTCTTTTGACTGTGGTCGACCTATAGCTAAAATGATCCGTTATTTTATCGCTGAATTTATTATTGGCATTAACCATACATCCTAGATTATTTTATCGCTGTCTTTATTATTTTCATTGACCATAGATCCTAGATACACATGCACACGTGCGAAACGTCATCAGTGGAGTACGACAACGAACGTGGAAACGTTTACGTTTCTCGAGTTTTTAAATCATGTTAGTGTTCGAAATTTTATAAAATAAATTATATTAAAAATAAATAAATCTAATTTGTATTCAAATGAAAAGAATAATTTTAATTTTAAGTATAGTTTTCTGTATAAGGAAAAAGAGGTAATTTGGCGAGATTATAATGATAATTTATGTAGGAGCAAATCAATGGTATCGGTCAATTTTAAATTATATTGTCACGTGACGTGGCTGCGGGAGACAAATGACAAACACTAGAAATCAGCCAGAAATTTATTAATTAACGATTAATGATTTTATTAAATTGACAAAATTACTTAACACGAATTAAATATAACACTAGTCTCGAATTCTCACTATTTCGCAATTAATCAATCGTCTATGAACACTTAATTATCGCTGGGTAACACTTTGCTGGAACATTCCATTTGAATATTGCACCTAAGTAAATTGCCAGTTAGGTACTTTGATTAATTATTTTCCTTAATATCTGCCGCTTGAAATTCCACGACGAGTGGTCACCCCGGCCGTCGTTCCGCGGCTGACGTCGCGAGGATAGAAATGTCAAAACAAATTCAATCTCCGCAGTTGTCGGTCCCGCTTTATATATGCAATACATTGTCCTTTCTAACTCTGTAGAAGGTTATTTTATTTTCTAGTAATTAAGGTCTTGTTATCATTTATCATCGACATATATTACGAGGGATCTGTACTTAATCACCATCTCATTACAATATTATTTTAAAGATGATTTCTATGATTTGTTTTGCATACCAAATAAAATAATATAAGCACTGGGATATCTCAGCCCGGCCCTGGCAGTATAAAAAAGTAATAATAATAATAATAATTAATTCTTTAGTTTTTAGATTTGACAGAGATTGTTACATTACATAGTGAAATTCAGGAGTATCGATGTTAAAAGTTTGGGCAGCAAAGTACAACTCTTCATTCTATGCTCCACCTGCTGCACTAGTTTTATCACTGCATTATAGCGGCCAGTATTTTTCCGGTATAGTTGCTAAAATAAACATTGTTGAAAGCAAATGGTATGAATGTAAAAAAATATATCTTTCAAGACTTAAAACAATAAACCACTATTTCGTTAAATGGCTCTAAAATAATAGAAAACTTATAAATAAATACAATTAAGACATTTAAGTCAAAGTAAAAAATGCTACAGAAATTTTTCTGCTCTGAATTTCAAAAAGTTTTGGTCTTGATTTCTTCAATTTTCGTGGGACCAAAACTTTACTCTTGAAAAATTTGCAACGGATTTCAGATTTGCATTCAGACCATTGCATATTTTTGGTGCTAGAAGTAAATAAAAACTTTGTGCAAAAATTATTATTTGCCTGAGCCTTTGTTAGGGGTCCGTTGATTGCTGGTGCCATTGCTCGAATCGATAGCGCCTCTGTGATGGAACTATAAAAATTATTATAACACAAATTATCGTCCATATTTGTTACGTCGAGGTCCCATGACTGCGTTATCTAGGACCGGTAGACCTTCAACATCCGGAACATTAAAATTCCTAAAAACAATCACATCATTTGTCAAGGCTATCTTTAGGCGTAAAGGTTTTCTGTTGCCCATGTATAAATAACACAAATAGAAGCAACATTATAATTTAAAAAAAAAACTAACCCAAAAAAAACAAGTTTTTATTATACTCCCTTTCTCATTTACTAGTGGAAACAGGTTTGGCGCTTAACCTGCGCGTTGGGCTCGAGTCGGGCGACGCTACGAAAGCGAGTAATAAAAAATTTCGAAAAATCCAAAATTATACTATAATTATTATTTTTTTTTTAAACGAAAATTTGTTAGATCATTTTTATCATCGCCACGAGTCTATCTGCAAAGTTTCAGCTCGATTGGATCATGGAAAAAGGGTTAAAAAGGGACAGACAAGCAAGCAAGCAGACGCTATGAGTTAAAAGAAAGGGAGTAATGAAAATCATTTTTTTAGTTTTAAACGAGATTCTGCTTTGTTCTTTGTGTTTTTGCATATGGCCTTAAAATCATGAGGAGCTTATCTTTTATTTTATACATACATAAATGTGTGGACATTTTAAATACATTGATAGATGAAATTACAATTGGTGGAGGTGGGCGGAAACATCGCTCATACAAAGTGCGCTACGGAGCCGTGCTAAACGATCCATCAGCGTTACAACTAGAGCCTCCAAATATTCGTGATTCCAACTATTCGAATATCGAATAGTTAATGATAATATATTCCAATATTTGAATATATTCGTAAAATTTTTAAGAAAGGAATAATTTACTTCGGATGATAAATACATTCTACATACTTAAAAAATAAACACAATAATTGTAGTATGTTATAAAAAGGCAACAAAAAATGTATTAAAAAATAATGTTGAATTGAGAAATACAAATTTAAAAAAAAAACACAAAAAAATATCTCGATAACTGACAAAATTTTAGATATGTTTATATTACTTCATATCTCACACCCCACGTGCAAGTTTTTTTAAAATTATTTTGTATATAACTTCTTGTTTGTCGGCTCGAGTATTTATGAAAAAGCCGACTCCATCGTTGACAAAACAAAGTGTGTTAACCGTAAGTGATTATTGTAATAAAACTATAAAGATGAGCACGATTTAAAAAAAAAGGCAAATGCAAAAGACGTCCGACAATTTACGGCGTTTACATCTTTGATGTCCGACTTCATTATATAGCCCATAGCGGTATACCTGAAAACCTTTGCAAATGACTTTCAGGGTTCGTAAACCTTTGTTCGTTTGGAAAAATATTCATAATCTTATAATATAAATATTAGCGAATACTTTATGAATACTTAAAAATAGGCGAATATATTCGAGTTTCGAATATTCGAATATTTGGATTGGAGGCTCTAGTTACAACCCTTGGTGGGTCCTAGCTGCCTCCAAGAAAGTCCTCCATGCTGCTCTGTCGCATCTAATATCCCAACTGTCTCACGTACATCTCCAGAAAATATTTCAGGTTTGATAGTATATCTAATTCTGGCAGTCGCTGTCTCCTACTCTTATATAGTTTCCGGGATTGTTCGACTTCACTACTTGACGAGTCGGACACTATACTCCAATGCATTGTTATAAATTTCCTTTTCCTGTGACACAGCACAGTGGAAGATAATTAATTATTTTAATTATGTTCAGTGTATTTCTTTCACGCTCATCCAAAGGCGACTTTCACGGTTTTATAGGCCACGAGGCCCAATTACTGTAGCGAAAAACACATCACTAAAATATATTGTGACGATACATTGCGATCTGACCGGGGACAGAACCAAGAACCTCCGAGAAGCGAGTGTCATGCCCACTGAGGCACGGAGGCCGCCCTACTGTTCTACATATACAGGGTTATTTGGAAAACATTACTCACCTCGCAGGACTACATTCCTCCCTTGATTATGAGTCGAAAATGTTCAAGCTATTATGAACTAATATCAATAGTTATGGAGATATGCGACATCAAAGTTTGTTTTTATCATTTTATTTCTACATATTGAGTAGCTTGTTGGTCTTGTGGTTAGGACACTCGCCTCGTGATCCAAAGGTCGCGGGTTCCAACCTCACTCCAGACTAGCAAGTTAGTCCTATTTTCATAGCACAAGCGTTTAGCTTAGTTTGAAAATAGTAAGAATATTGATGTGACACGTATTCCGTGTTCGCATCTCTATTTAAAAAAAAATGTTCAAGCTGTCGTGATCTAATATCAATAGTTATGGAGGTATGCGACATCAAAGTTTGCATTTTTTTTTCAATATATCTGACTTATTTTTTGTTAACGTTGGACTATCGTTACAGTAACTTATATCGATTACGAAAAATTCATTCGTTTTAATACAAGTTAAATAAAATGATAAAAAACCTGAAAAATTTCCAATTGGAATATTTGCCAATGGAATTCGAAGGTTTTTATCATTTTATTTGACTTGTATTAAAGTGAATGAATTTTTCATATTCGATAAAAGTTACTATAACTCAGTATGAATGGTGTGGGATAGTGTTTTAATTCATAATTTTTATAAAATAAATATATAAAATGCGATTCAAATTAAAACGCGATTTGATTGGTCGTCACGTTGTTTGGCAACAATTGTAGATAATCATACGTGATCTATGGTGTTTGTCACTGCAATTTCTTTCGGTTCTATGGTAACCGTCCGTCTTCGCTTTGTTTTTACTGGTATTTGCATGGTTTTTATATAGATTTTGCCGTGTTTGTGACCTACTTTAATAAAATAACTATCTAAGAACACGTTTAAAATAATGGAGAACGGATTTTCACAAGGAAAATCCGATAACTTACCGAAAATTGATGCTTTAATGTTGGAATCATTTCATTTTCACTCAGTTTTCAGGAATGAATTTCTACATTTGGGTACCGTATAATATCTACGATGAATGAACGTCTAAAAACGCGAATGTGCTGTTACGTGTTATACGTCAGATGACATAAAAAGTCATGTCTAAAGTCACTTGCGAAAATAAGCGTTTTGGCGGGAGTTTAAAATCGGATTTTCAAAATCGGTTTTTAATGTTAATTAATATAGATACATATTTTAAAAAAATCTGTGTCATAAACGTATATTCTAACCCAAAGTTAATATTTTTCTATTAAAAAAAATGTGAAATTACCCTATTACGGAAAAAATAAATATTACGTACGTATAGTCAAAATAAAATTATGAGAGTCCAATAGTTGGTCTTTTTTATCACTCCCTGCTACCTACTACTAGTAACAATGTTTTTATATATATAACAACACACCCATGAATTTCCTTTAAAGTATTCTAGAAATTAAATTAAAATTAAGTCTTAAAATATTTCAACGCTTAGGGGATTCTCAAAATAACAATAAGGCATATAACTATGTATTTACCGCTATTATATTATATTGTAAACCTAGTCAAATTTACAGATTAGCGAAGGGAAAAACTACATTTCAAAATGAAGACTACAACACACACACGTTCACCAGTTTGAAGACTACAAAGTGTAAACTACAATTGTAGTAAAAACTACTTGAAGTGAAGTAATTGTAGTACTACGAAATGAAGTGAAGTAATGAAGTAATTGTAGTATTAATGAAGTGAAGTAATGTAATGAAGTAATTGTAGTATTAATGAAGTGAAGTAATGAAATGAAGTAATTGTAGTATTAATGAAGTGAAGTGTAATGAAATGAAGTAATGTAGTACTAGTGAGTTATTTTTTTCCCAAATAATTTGGCGAGCTAAAAAAGGTCGCCAGCCAGATTTCTTCATTCGATTCCAAAAATTTTTCAAACCATGTGGGGGGGGTTGTTACAGTTACCAGAGGTTTCTTCGTTTAGCTACATCAACTTCCCAAAAATTTCACGTAAAAAATGCACTATTTAAACTATGTTTCTCATACTTTCGATAACTTTGAAGTGTATGTACTTTGTAGTGTTCGCTTTGAAATGAAGTGTACTATTTGAAGTTAATACTTTCAATAACTATGGTGTTTGTAGTTTGTAGTGTGCATTACACTTCAAAACGTGCGAAGTGTGCACTTCAATGAAGTGTAGTACTACATTGTAATAGTGAGTACAGAGCGGACCCATCACTATTACAGATGCATTATAAAAATAAATCTGAACTTATAATTGTGTATTTGGATTCGTTGATTATCTCGGAAAACAGTTATAAAATTTGAATGTTCGAGTTTCAGTTATCAGGTCGTTAAAAATGTATTGGGGTCAAGTATCGTCGGCGTTGCGGGAATCGGGCTTCAACAATCCGAATCAGGCCGGACTGTCCTGCTAATTGGAGACATTCCTGAAATAGGGCTGCTAGCGAAATTCAATCGGTTATTTATGGTGTTTTGGTTGCCTTTCCCGGCTTTTTTTTAACCTCTTTCGTTTCTCACCACTTTCAGTAGTGATGGTTAAACCGTTAAATAACCCGATTATTTATGCTACTTATTTAATATTTGGATATAATTGTATCGATGGATGGTAATTCAGATATTTAGGCCGTCGATCTGCGAAAGATCAAATAAAACAGATACAAATCTCAAATAACGGTTAATATGTTACCGGAAATTGTAAGAAAATTGTTTATTTCTAGTAGTTGATTTGAATATTCTAAGAAACTGTTGTAAGCTAGTATTCGTGATTTTAAATTAATAAAAAAATACATTTTTATTAGTTATATTTTATATTAATTAATAATTTGACTAACCATAAAATTATTGCTTCAAATATTAATGAAAATATGATGACCAAGTCTTAGAAATTCTTCAGCACGATCTCAATGTACTCCACAGGTGGTGTACTAAAAACAAACTATGTTAAATATACAATATCGGTAAATCACGAAATCAATATCAGGCTAATTATCTCATTGATGGACATCATCTCCCGATAGTCACCCCGGCAAAGGACCTTGGCATTATTGTGGACCATAAATTGAATTTCTCAAGCCACGTGGAGAAAGTTGTATCACAAGACTCTCTGTTACATCATTCGAACTGGGAAGGACTTCAGCAATGTCTACACGCTGGTACGACTATTCGACAGTCTCATGAGACCGATTCTAGAATACTGTTCTGTCATTTGGACACCGTATACCAATTAACTAATCAATCAGCTCGAAAGAATACAGCACAAACTATGTAAATACATCGCCTATCGTACACGATCACCAGGAGATATTGAGATCGTATATTACAGAATCAGCAAACTAATCATTCGAAGACAATTGTCTGGCCTGACCTTCTTCTACAAATCTCTCTATAGAGATAGCCTCGCCCGAGATGCTGGAACAATTTAGCACTATCACTGCTGGGCCGGATCTAAGAGTGCGTAGATTGTTGGAAACCACTAAATCCACAAAAAGTTACGTGTACAATGGCCCAAGAAAGAAGATTTCCAATCTGGTGAATAACCACTGCGTTGATATCAATTTCTTGGATGAATCATACGTCTCCTTCTCATCAGCGGCAAAAAATTGTTATCACAGTATTAAACTACCCTCAACCCTATATGATTATACCATGTTGTTACTGTGCTAGTATTTTATAATAATTTTTCTAATCCATTCATTTAATTCTATTTGTAAAATCCATGTATATAGCCGATTGGCGTGTGAATAAATAAATAAATATTTAACTTTTAAATATGGCTATTGCTGGGTTTGCTACCAAATAGTGGACATAGCTGCTTTTGCTATTTATATAATTGAATATTGCTACCTTAGCCTCTTTGCCATGATGTTCCAGTTGAAAATCGACATCTACTCTCACTTGTATGAAGCGGCCATTTTGTCATGTGATTGTGTCACCTTGGGGTTTGATTGGCTGAAGTGGATATTGCTGCCTTTGCTTTGTATAGTGATTTGGAAACATGATACTGGAAGGTATATAGCTTTATTTCCTATAACACCTCGAATTCTGTGCATTCTAAATTAGCATTCTTCAGTGACAGCATTCAAAACGTGTTTTTTTTTAATTTTTGGATATTGCTTCCTTTGCTTTTATATTGGCTTTGTAAACCTTGCAGAAAAAATTGAAAATAGATTCTTTTTGCAAGACAAAAAAATAAGACATGTAGTAATAGTCTTAAGAACTTCATAACGCCAATGAAATTTATAAAATATAATTATAATGTCACCACAAAATAATTTTGCCGTGTTTGAAGAAGAAATTTAGAAGTTCTTTTAATTATCTCTCTAGCTCTCCAAATAAAAGTCATATAAAATATCAACATTTGTAAACATCAGATGTTCAAAGTGAAGAAATTAATTCAAATAATTTTTGACTATATGGAAATCTAGCCCTAGAATGTTCGCCTAAAATTTTAACAAAATAAATATTTTTTTAAATTTATGACTTGGGAACCATATTTAAAATTTGAGTACGTGCACTATTCTGCACCCAATTGTTAAAAGTGATAAAATCAAGCACTTTGATAGTTGTAACGACCATACCAACACCTTAAAGTGACTTACCTTATTACATAAAAGACAAACCATAGCTTCCAACAGGACAGAATATAACATTGTTGTGTCTTCCGAAAGCAATCTTGCGAAGAGTTAAAATCTAAAATGCGATCATTTTATGGGAAGTTAGATGAGAATGACAAACCTTTAATATGTTAAAAATCTTGGTCCTTGGAAATTCGCTTCGTATAGCAATAAATTAATGTTCTCCATGAGAAAAGCCGGATTCTCAACATTTAGGTTTCCACCGCTGCTGGCTTCGGGCCAACAATCGACAATGTATTCCGAACATACAGGATGTCAACTCGGAAAGGGGGTGACTAATATTTTGAAACCTCGCTACAAAAATGGATTAGAACGGGAACTGAAAAAAATTACAATTTAAAGAATTAATCTTCGTTTACTCCACTTTTTTTAATTAATGAAAAAATTCAATATGCTTGGAAGCCGATGGCTTCTTCGTCAGGATAACAAAAATAAAATTTTAAAATCGAAGTATACATAATCAAAATATTAAAAAGGCATATATGGAAAATGAATAATATAAAGTACCTACTTAACATGAAAATAAATATAAAAGAAACTATTTGCAAAAATGACCTGATTATTTATGACGTTCAATTTACTATTAACACTCTTTCTTATTTCCAAAATTTCTAATTTATCAAACTGTGAGTCTGTATAATTTGTATGTAAAATTTGTAAACCCTTATTAATATAAAAAAAATGATCCATAGCCAAAAGATGGTTAGAAAATTCGGAATAATTATTACTATTTAAACACCTTAAGTGTTCCTTAACTCTAGCTTCAAAATTTCTACACGTTTTTCCTATATAAAAATAATCACAATCATTACAAATCAATTTATAAACACCCGATTTTTTATTTTAAATTATCCTTATCTTTATTATGTAATATGTATTTTTTATTCGGTGTTTGAAGAAGAAGTGAAAAAAAGTTCGTTGCCTAATATCTTTTGCGCCTGTAACAAGTGCCTGACAAAAATAAAAGCATCCGCCAGTAAAAGGATGGTAAGAAAGATCAAATTATATTATTTTCGAAAGTTGGATGACTTTGCAGACACATCTTGGAGGATTGAGGATTGATGTCATCACGGTTATGCTATTTTGTATCTGCTTACTCACTTACTTACTTACCATCACGCCGTTTCCCCGTGGGGGTAGGCAGAGAGGATAGAGCGCCATACTCTTCTGTCCTGACATACAACTTTCGCTTCGTCTACATTCATACATCTCCGCATGCAAGCTCGACGGTTGTTCAGGCTTCTAACAGGACCATCTTCCAGTATCTGGTTAATTTGGTCATGCCACGTCTTCCGTGGCCGCCCTCTCTTTCTGGCGCCGTCAACACTTGCATCATATATCTTTCTTACCATTCTTTCCTCATTCATTCGCTCAACGTGCCCAAACCACCTAAGTGATCCTATTTTTATTCTCTGTATTATGCTACGATCAGCTTTACATTCATTCCTAATATCTTCATACTTTACTTTATCATACATGGATTTACCACACATACGTCTAAGGGACCTCATCTCCACTGCATTCAATCTACTTTCGTTCCTCTTCTGCCAGCTCCAGGCTTCACTTCCATACATTAGTGTCGGTACCAGAACTCCATTATGTACCGCCAGTTTTTCTATTAGAAATTATTGCATTCAAAGCACCGTCTTCACCCTTCACCCTATTCCCGGCAGTCACTCTCCTCTCTATATCTTTCTCAACATTCCCTCTTCTATCGAACATACTTCCCAAGTACACAAACTCATCTACTTATTCCAAACATTCTTGCCTACTAGTATTTCACACGTTGTCTTACTTTCCTCCTTCTCGAATACCATTACTTTTGACTTCTTTACATTCATAATAAGGTCACTTTCCTTGCATACATCATACATCCTGCTAACTGTATCTGGAATCCTAAAAAACAGTTTGCTAAATGTACCAGGTACGTTGAAACTACTAAACATTGTATTAAAATAATGTGAAAGGAAGGAAGGGAAGTAAGTCATTTTAGCATAAATTTCACTCTGAATTTTTAGACACATTTAAATAAAATATTAAATCAATAATAAACAGTCCAATAATACAAATATCGTATAATATATGGTATAATTTATCAAATAAAATATATACAATTGATCGTAATAACACAAGTAGTAGAAAAATAACGCAATATCTACATGTAAAAACGCAAGTTCGGTGTGTTTAATAAATACTTAATTAATTAAATAGTTTTAATACCTCTAAAGTAATGGAAAATACACGAAGTTTTAATACTTAATTATAAATTTAACAGAGATTCGGCACTCTTGTACAAAAAGTAGAAGCTCAAATTTTTAGTGAAGAATTATAGAAATATTTTTGTAGGAAACAATCACTTTATAATTCAATAAAATCCAATCACTTGGTATAAAACCATCAAACAAATTCGACGTTATATACAAAACGATTGTGTTATATTTAATCGAATAAAAATCATATCGACAGTCCCTACGTGTACTGTCTAATCTGCAAAAAATCTAATCTGCAAAAAAAAATTAAATTATATATTAAATTATCCAATTCTTAAACTATGCAATTTACTCTATATTTTCGGAAAAATTAAAAAAAAATTGAACTTACGTTTAAAAAAAAACAAATATAAAGTATAATTAATTTCTTTTTAATATCCGAAAATTTGAGTAAACTGGATAATTTAAGATATATAACTAAATAAAAAATTTGTAGACTCGGCAGTATACGTAGGGACCATCGAAATGTATTCTTATGTAATAATATAACAAAAAAACTAACCCATAAAATAAAGTTTTTATTATACTTCCTTTCTCATTTAATCAGGTTACGTGTCTACTGCACGCGTCGGGGTCATTATTTATTTGTATTGATTCTAATTTGAAAAAACTATTGAAATTTCGAAAAATACAAAATTATACTGTCTGCGAGTCTGATTGCAAAGTTTCAGCTCGATTGGACCACGGAAAAAGGGTTAAAAATCGATCCAATTTTTTTCTAACAGACAACAAACCGCAGACGCCACAAGTTAAAAGAAAGGGAGTAAAAATATCGGGAATATAATGTAAAAACTTTTTTCATTTCATTTAAATTCCTTTGAGATTCAAAACAACAATAAAAATTATGTATACAATTTAGAGAATCGAATATTGAAGAGACTCAGTAAAAATACTGTTATATAAAACTTTGTTATTCAAAATATATTTTATATCAACTACGCAAAGTATGCACTTCAATAAATTCTGTGACTGAAATCCAAAACATGATAATATAAAAGAGTAACATTTCAGGAGAGTATTTTGAAAAAATATATGAACGATTCAACGAACAGAATATCGCCTTAAAAATATAGTATTTAATTTTTGAATTTTACATCAATTCTAGGCATTTTGGCGTAGGCTAGGTTTGTTAACACAAATTTATTCATTATGGAACAAGAAATGTAACAAAAAATATACATATATCAATATTACATTAGGTACTACAGGAAACTTTAAAAGAATATCAAAATAACATTACGATTTTTTTAAATACCATCAACGAATAGCATAACACAAATCTGTAAAATAAAACACTATATAAACATATAATCAATTATAAAACTTAAAAAATTAAAATATACAGTTAATGTAAAAAAAAACTTCACTAAATAATAGGCCAATCACAGAAATACGGCTTTCAGACACAGAATTATATACAACACTAAACAGAACACTATTTTTATAAAATTTATTATTTCGGGGGTAAGCTTACAGAACTCCTTAATCACAAATATGAAAATAAAAACATTCTTGAGAGTGATAATACCCTCATAAGGCGAGACGCGTCTCAAAAAAATTGAATAAGTAGAACTAAAAAACAAGTATTTTTGCATTTTCGTGTGTGTGAATTTTTTTGTTTTTTTCCAAAACTTAATTTTGGAGTATCACACAACATGTTTCGGAAACCAACGTTTCGTTTTCCTAGTGAGTGTATTCTGAAATGTGTAGAATACTAAACTCTAAATAAACTAAAATGTTATGCATATGTATAGGTCTAACGGGAAGATCAATATAAACATAAAAGGCGCCTCAATAATAATAACTTTTCAGAGTATGCAAACCATATTATAGAAAACAATTACACATTAAGAGATACAAATATACACATCCTATATAAACGGATATACGGACTGAAACAAAATAATTTAGAAACACTCGAAATTCATAAAAACCTAAATACACAAAATAACATAATCAATAATCAAGCAAAGTGACCTCTCTCCCATCTTCTTGATACCTTTCATTGAACCTGCAACCCAAATGCCAGACATTCATTCACTCCCACACAATTCAGTTGAAATCACAACACTCACATGAAGAAGAAAACGAAGATTTCTGAAGCATGTTGTGTGATACTCTAAAATAAACTAGTGAAAAAAAACAAAAATTGTTTTTAATTCATAATTGTTAAAATGGATTTCCATAAAGCAAACATTTTCAATTATTTATAAGTGGCTTATTTGGTACTTATAAAAGTCAAGTCTGGATTTAAAATTAGTAAAAACCAACAAATGCTTGCGTTAAAGCGAAATTTGTACAATTTATCAAATCGCTAACAATATATTTTTTAAAAAACACTACATTTCACATATTTACACAAAAATATATATTTTCGAGACCACAAGAAAAACTTTTCTTAAATAGTGCCATTTCCAAAATAGTTATTTTGGGCACATTTTTAACAATAAATCTTGAATATTGCAAACATTGTATAGCCAATCAGATATTGTTGAGAATTTTACAGGAAACTACGCAGTCATTAACCACAAATGCGGTAAGGGCAATGCAGATAGTCATAAGAATAGTAAAGGTTTCCTAATCAGACCAGTTTAAATAAATATATAGGTATAAAAAGAAAACTAAAGACATAAAGGAAAGATTATGTACAAAAATGTCAGCAATAAACTAAAGGTGAAGATTTTTACCCATAAATAACGACAATATTGCGAGTCATAATAAATTTAAAACCAATTGATTTTATATAATAAAAGATACAATTATTTGTGTAAGCAACTTAAAATTAATAATATGACTTAATTCCGTCTTAATAGTGCATAAAAGCTCAGCTATTTTTCTTAAACTTAATATTTTAATTTATAAATAATATTTTTCGTCAACTTAAGATACACATTCTAATTTATGTCAGGTCTTGCATCTCATTAAAAAAATTAAAATATATACATGAAGGTTTTACTAAAATATCTTAAATGTTGCATCAATGCCCTTTTATTAATGACTGATTGAATATCGGCTCCCTTATGCAGAGTTCATACCGTACGCCATAAATTCCGGTCTCTACTTCGACCAGGGCGGTGAATAACACTTCTACTCCAAGCCCTTAAAGGTACTGATACACATGCTGATAAGTGGCACGTGAGTATGCGCAGTATTGAGCTACATGAGCCATTGCTACTTAGTAGCATGTGTGTACACACATTGTTAGTAAAGAGCATGCTCATTACTAGCACGTCAGCAAAAAGCAAAAATCAACCGCCGATTGATTTATGAGCATGCTCATTTGATTTGCGGGTGGAAGGGGCATCTTTCGAGCATGTGTGAACAGGCTTGCTTATGAGCATGCTAATTTCATTCGCGGCTAGTATCGATTAGCAATGCGATCTTCTCAGTACGCGACAGATGAAACAAATATGGCGCGTTGGGGAGATGACAAAACATTACTTTTCGTTTATAGGAATCACGAATGTCTGTGGAATACTCGGTCACCGCTATGTAAAAATAATATAGCGAAAAATAATGTTTATGAAAATTTATTAAATGACATGAATGAATGATTCGAATCTTACAACAAAAATTATAAAAACAAAAATCAAAAATGTGCGGACGGAAACTCGAGAACTGTTTTGATTTATTGGTTCACAATTTCCTGTTTCAGTTTGCAAAGTTTCCATTTTGAACAAGAGCGTCTCTATTCTATGACAAGAGCATTGCCAGTAATAGGCATGTGTGTTTGATTGTTAGCTTTGAGCATTAAAATAAGTATGCTAATAATAAGTACAGTTGTTAGAGCATGCTAGTCTTGAACATGCTAGTGAGCATGCTCAAAAATAAGCGTGTGTATCGGTACCTTAAACCATACGAGAAGGTACAATAATATACAAATCGGAGAGCGGAATAGGTGCTTGTTCGATATTTGTTCCTTTCAACGATTTTATCTTCACAATGTGCGTTTGCTAAAGACTAAAGACACTTTTCTTTGGAAACTCTTAATTTGGAATAACTGCAGCGAAACAACTTATGGAGCAGAGGCGTCCGAAGATTGAGGAAAGCTAAAATAGATCGCTAAAACCAATAAACATCTCATTGCTTAAAAAAGAGACTTATCTCAATCAACAAACAGTTGTCATAGTAAATATTAATAATTAAAACCAACAAGCAAATTTATTATTTTTTTACGTTTATCGCCGATTTTCGATACAAAAATTATAGTTACATATCGACTCTCGTACATAAAGGTCTCGTGACTACCAAATATGTCATGTTTGATTGTTTTACTATTTCGCATACATTTAATACAAATTTTAAGTGGCAGTATTTTTAATACGTATTGTATTCTATTGTGTTCTGTTGAGTACAATACATATATATTTTTTTAAATGTGTGGAGTGAAACTTAGCCTCAAAATGTTAAAGGGCTATTATTACGAGTATTTCGATAAAACACAATACGTTAACAAAAATTGATATATAACAATATTTCTTCATCCAAAATTTCCATTTTTCACAATCAATGAATAAAATTATAGACTTATGATAACTAAAATATGACGAACATTCTTGTCAGTAATTTATGTTAATATTTTGCAAATAATTTATTAATCATTAAGTTCAATTTTTTGGTAAAAAGTATAAACAAACACAGTGGGTAATTGTCGAATTATAAAATAATTTCTAAAAAAGGCCTGAAGAGAGATGATAAACTAATAAAAATTAACTGTCACTTAAAAGTCAAATACATGAGAATTATAAGAAAATTTAAAAACGATCCATTTGTCAGTTACGAAACTTAACTTAGAAGGGGTCAAAACGCAAAATTTTATGTCAACAAAAAGCTGTTATTGAAACTTCTTAGTATAAACTAATTCAAAATAGTATTTCCAAAATGCTCTCAGATTCACAAGATCATACATAATATCATAATACAGTACTAATTAATCATCTATTGTGGCAAGACATAGTATATCGCAGATAATCACTGTTTAATACGAGATAATAATAAAACTAGATAGAATCACTGGAAAAGTTAATAATTGCAATTTTAAAAATGTAAGGTAAGATATGACTGGAAAAGTTAAGAATTGTAATCGTAAGGATGTCAGTTATAGCATGACTGAGACTAGAAATGTTAGTAATTGTAATCTTAAGAATGTCAGCTATAACTTCACTGGAAATGTCAATAATTGTAATCACAAAGATGTAAGTTATAATACTACTGAGACTGGAAATGTTAATCATTTTAAATATGTAAGTCATCTAGAAAGAAAAATAATTGTCTCTACTCAAATATTCTAAGAACTGTCTGAAAGATTGAGTGATTGAGGAGAATGAACGAATGGAGAAGATAAGACATTATTTTAACTGAGAGATTTGTGTTTGATCGAGTGACGGTTTCGCCCAACACTAATGGCAGAATTGGAGGACTGACAGGAAACATAAACAATGTAACAATAATGTATAATAAATAGAAAAAATACATGAAATTCTTAAATAAAAATAAATCCAGCCATAAGTTGGCCTTTTTCAGAGAGTTAAAATAACTTAGCCTACGAGGGTGCTTGACTACTGAAAGTTTTATAAACATACTGCTGCACTCTCATGACGTGCATTTCTGTAAAGCAGACGCACACCGCCAGCAAGGCGTAGCCCGCGTACTGGATCAACCTCAGGAACTCCCACAGCTTGTCGCAGAAAATGGCAAAAAGAATGCAATGCAGGAAGCTGTGGACGTTGACAATTTTCCACATCCAAGCCACGGCGAAGAACAGGCCAGACCTAAAGGCCATCAGCTGTCTCTGCTTCTGCGAATCACTAATATCGTCCTCGTCCCTCTCCAGAGAGTCTTGATAAAGGTCTATGTATCGATTCCAGGCCAACGAAGACAGCACCAACTGGCCAGAATACAGCAGCACCTTTTTCATCATCCTTTCCATCGAAACTTTTGGCTTGTAAACAAAACCCACTTCACCATTCGAGTCTATAGATTCTTTAGTCGTTATATTTTCGTTGTAATTTGGAAGCACCGTGTGCACTTTAACATACCCTCGTCTGGGAGGATTATTTTTAAGGAAGTGCAGTATTCCGATCATGAGGAATATGCATCCCAACAGATCGCACACTCCGTCTATGTAGAATCCCGCTGTTCCCACTTCGGACCTTTCTCCGCGAATATGTTTCCGCGCTCTCGCCACATGGCCATCCAGATCGTCCAGCAAAGTGCGGACTTGAAACAGTATGACTCCTACCCGTCTGTAGGCCAAGGAATCTATCGACACCAGCTTCCCCGCGATGATGGCGAGCCCGACGTGGGAGTAGGATATTATGTTGGGAGTTATGTACGGCATTCGCTCCGATATTCCGGCAACCAGGTCCAAGATGGACACCAGAGGGGCGAAAACGTAGTGATTTGTATGATCGAGCATCAAAGCCTTAACGGTGGGATAGCAGAGTGGATTTATATTGCAAGAGATCCACGTCACAGACTCGTAGTCTCGCGCGCCAGGTACAGACGACCTTTCAACTCTCCTGTTGTGCTGCGTTGAAGAAAAAGACACTCTGAAATGGCTGACGGGTTCTTGCACAGCTTTGTAAGACTCTGTTAAATATTCTCTTTTGGTGGCGTTCGCGTTCGAAGACCAGTTGTTGAATAATTCCTGCACGTTGCCCAAGACCTCTTCTCCCGAATTCGGCGCGGACGTCTCCCTGCTGATGGGGTAGTTTTGTATCCTGAGGTACATGCTGACGTCCATGAACACGAAGAACACGAGCAGCAGGAAGAACAGGCTCAGCAGGAACTTGCTCACGTGGGACGAAGGGCCGACCATCTTGAGGGCGAACCTTTTCACGCTCGCGACGACGTAACGCACCGTGGGTACTCGGTGTCGAAGTACGCGGCGCACAATGACATCTCGGCACACTTTTGTACACACTCAAGCCGAATACGGGAACGTCATTTTGTCCATTGCACACGCTATCGCTCGACACAATGAACGGCTCATTTACAGACAATCCATTGTACTTTTAAGACTCGACTCGCACTTTTTTCACAACCATTATTTGTGTGTTGCTGGAACCACTTTTATAAAACCTTAGGTAACATGAAACAACGTATTTTTGAAATGTCTGAAACTGTTTATAAAAACATTAAGAATATGAATTATTGTAACACAAAAATAACAACGGTGTTGACGCAATTTTTTGTAAATTATGCGATCATTTTACATTTGTAAAACAATTCGTACTGTCTTTTTTTATTCATAAGTTTTACTTTTTAAGTTTACTTACAGAACTCCATTATCATAAATATGGAAATAAAAGCACTTGTTTATTGGTTCTACATTAAAATTTTTATGAGACGCGTTTCGCCTTATGAAGGCATTATCAATCTCAAATTTGATATTGATTTGATTGATAATGCCCTCATAAGGCGAAACGCCTCTCATAAAAATTAAAGTGCAGAACTAAAAACAAGTGTTTTTATTTCCACGTGAGCTATGGATAAATGTTAATTTTGAACTCTTAACATATTTTCATACACTAATACGTCTCGAATGAAAAGTGTTTCGTTTCTGTTATGAATATAGTGTTATAAAAAAAGCCGGGCGATTTAAAAACTATTCATATTCTGCTTTGTATTTTGGGTTATTATGTCTCCTAACATGGCCCCTAAAAACTATTTATATTTCTTTATAATCTTCTTTCCTTTTGTTGTGGAGAGAACATTGAACCAACTGATACGGATGGACTATTACCTACGCCGACAGACACCTTTACCCTCAGATATTATTAAAGAGTTTGTTACTTATTAAAGATTTTACGCTACCGGTTTCGACACGTCCGTGTCATTAACGAACGTTATTTAAAACCTTTACCCTCGCTGAGTGACTGAACTCGAAATAACAATCATTAAAATGCGAGAGTTATGTTGACATAATTTTTTCCGTATGTCATCAAGTTTTTTATACGTAATTTTCATTCGTAATTTTTTTCTTTATACGCAATAATTTGTATTTACACATAATTTATACGCAAAAGTTATTTTATAAAAATTATCCAGCACGAATTATTTGGGATTCCAATAAGTGTTTAATGACGCAAGTATGATTTTTATTCCGTACTTAGATACACCCCCCTAACGACAAGTCCACATGGGTTCGTTCGGACACGTGAAAACGACACGCGCGGCTAATGTTTGACGAACGATATTGGTAAAAGATTGTGTTTCATGTACAGTCAGTCGTAAATGGAGGGTTTGGTGTCGGAACTCTCATTACAAAACCATTATTGATTTCTGTTAGATGTCCATAGCATAAAAGCATTAGGCAAAAGTGTAAAAAATTGATAGCGCAGACTACCTAAAAGTAGGTTTATCACACCCCGTGCGCAAGACATCACCTTTCCTGCTTAGCATTCCCGATCCAGAACGGGGCATAAATTTAACATAACCACTTAAATTTA
The DNA here is from genome assembly GCA_016648135.1 of Agrypnia vestita. Lineage (NCBI taxonomy): Eukaryota > Metazoa > Arthropoda > Insecta > Trichoptera > Phryganeidae > Agrypnia > Agrypnia vestita. Next base: position 92,205 of record JADDOH010010001.1, on the reverse strand, counting down.
AAACTATTTAATAAATATTAATGATATAATTAATAAAATAAACTTAGTTTTTACCACTTTTTTATATTGAAAATATCAACATGTTTCAAGGCCTACGGCTTTGACAAATCCCTTTGTCAGGATACAATTGTATAGTAACAAAAATTAAATTTAAAAATCGAAGTATAGACAATCAAAATATTTAAAAAGTTATATAGGGAAAATTAATAATAATAAAGTACCTACTTAACATGAAAATAAATTTAAAACATAACTATTTTTTATAAATAAGTGAATTTAAAAGATAACTATTTTTAACACTTGGAATGATTTTTTGTCCGGTTTGCGCGGCAAATGAGGTTACTTGACAAATAGAACTCGTTCATTCATTAAAAAACTTGAGATACTACCAATGATAAGCTTCAAAAGCCCATAAAGGCAGGTAAAATAGGCCGAAATCGCATACGTGTCTAGGGAGTTCAGATCTGCGCTCCGGCACATGAAGGGTACAAAAGTTTTCGCGCGGATCTGCGCTCCGGCACCCGACCGGTTAAAGCTTATTCACGTAATTCAAAGAGCGCTCTAAGCATTGAAATTGATACTTTTGCACATCAACATGACAAATTGTCATCTTTATTTTCATATTTCTTGTAACAGTACGGTTATATTTTAAATTCTTGCACTCAATTTAAAATAAAAATGTTGTTCTTTGTTGTTTTACACTTTTCATTATATAATTATTTCATTATATAATCATTTCATTATATAATAATTATGGAAGTCTCACAAATGTGATCTTTAGGTACGTAGTAAAACTAACGATGTACAATAATATGGCATTCTTAGCTCAAAATATGGCATTCTCAGCTCAAACTACGGCATTCTCAACTCAAAAACTTTTTCGGAAATGGATAATCTAGCACCCGGGTTACGATTTAGGCGAACTCATGATTTTATGTAAAAGATGTTTTAAAAGCTTGAGTAAGTTTAAAAAAACTCGATATTACAAATAATAAGTCAGCTCTTCTCGGCTCATTTTGCAGGAATGTTTGTTGGTGAATATGCGTAGAATCAAATGGCTCTTACTTTGATTAATAAAGTTTATTCAATCTTAGTTATGTTTAATCGGATTGGAACGATAAAATCGGCCATTATTTTCGGAACATCTTAATTTATCATCGTAACAAATGCGTATCGCCATAAAGATGAGCGTAGCGAGCATGCACATATATGTGTATGTGTAAATACAATAGGCGAAAGATAAAGGGGAACGAAATGGAAAATTCTAGATAAACCGGTGTTAACTGCCGCAATAAAAACCAAGCGGAAAAAATCAAAACAAATAATGGGTGTCGTAAAAAAGCATCCATTGTTTCGACTTCAAGCGCTTATATCCTAGTACGACACCCTAGTGTCGCATTTTCAAAAGATAAATATAAAAAAAAACTAGTGCACGTACTGGTCATATTCCTCGTTTTGCTACCCTAGCGACGATTAGGTTCTTAAAAGCTTACTTTTCAATAATACTGTTTACGTCTTGACTTTATAATAGGTATATATGAATAGATCTATCCGTTTATTATTTTTACGTTATTTATGTAAAAATAAATAAAAAAAGTAACCCATAAAAACCAAGTTTATATTATACTCCCTTTCTTTGTAGAATATAACAACAATTAAAGACGAATTAAAACATATAACATAACACTAAACTTACAGTAATTAAATATATTTCTAAAATGTCAGATGTTTTGAGCTTTGATAAGACAATTTATGTTTTGAAGATCAAATTTTAAAAACATTTGTCAGTCAATTTACATTTTCGACATTCGTAGTGAAGTACCTATTATGTATACCGACGGAGTAATTCAAATTTAGAAAATATTCCGCGACGTTACCGGGCCGCTATGCTAGTAAAGTAAAGTTGATACTTTTCTAATGATTCCAATTTGAAAAAACCAATAAAATTTCCAAAAATCCGAAATTATACTATATTATTATTAACAATTTTTTTTAAAAACAAAATTTTGATAGATCTTGTTGATCGTCGCACATCTACTTGCCAAGTTTCCGCTCGATTGGATCACGGGTAAAAGGGTTAAAATCGATCCAATAGTTTTTGTCACCACCTTCAATCGGCAAGCAAGCAACTGCTCAACGATATAATATCAAAGGAGTAAAAATGCATGTCTTTACATTTGAAGAATGGAAGTCAAATATTACTAAGGGCCGGTTGTTTCAAGTTGGATTAAAGTAAGCGTTGTTTTAAAGCATAGATTTTTACGTTCTCCACCAATCAGACGATCCGTTTTCGTAAAAATCTATGCTTTAATCGACCGCTTACTTTGATCGAACTTGAAACAACCGGGCCTAAATGCGCATCAAAATTCACATTTTGAATCCCAATTATAATAATTTAATTGTTTGTCCCCGTAACATCGTGTAACGTCCGTAACTTCTTTAATTATTTTTTCAGGAAAAAAATTCGAATTTTTAAAAATAAAATAAATAAATACTTATTCCTTAGGAACCGACATGTACCGTCATTTTTGACGGGTTACAGCTAGTAATAAAAAAAGTTTCTACATCAATGGACAGTATAGTTGATCGATTATTTATTTTACATGAATAATACGAATTTATACAGGGTGTCTCCTAGGTTGTATCAAAAATTTTGGATAAAAAATATTCTTAACACATTTAGAAAACATTCTTTTCAATTTTGAGTGAAATGTCTACAGTTAAATAATAATACAGATAAAAGGTACAAATAATAATAGTTAAAGGTAAAATAATAATACAGAAAAACATAAGACAGATAAAATAATAATATAGTTAAAGGTACAAATAATAATAGTTTAAAGGTAAAATAATAATACAGAAAAAATTATTATCTATTTCCATATCGTTGAGATGTAAAGAATTGTATCAGCTTTGTCCTAAACACAGTTATATTATCAGCAAAAATGTCAACCGCCTTTGCATGTTCATTCCCTAATGAGTGTAATCTGGGAATTACAGAGTTTGCTAATGCATTAGTTCTGACATTTCCACTATAATAGAATAATGCACTGTGTCTTGATGACCTCAATGGGGCATATAAGACCTCAATGGGGCATATGCAAATAAATTGGTATACTGTGTTAAATTTAAATTGGCATGATTATTATACTCCATCGATTGCTTTTACTACGCGGCCACTGCAAGTATTTCCGTAAAACCAATTTCTCAATGTTGAAATAGAACTAGGTATATATTATACATGCGTAACCCACCGTGGCAAGCAACTTCGACGCCACGTGGTAGCAGATTCTGGATTCGGATCGGATAAAATGCTTAGGTAATATTTTAATGGACGGCAGGGGATTCGATGTTTAAATCTAACGTCTTCTTACCCCACTACGCTAAGATCTTTTTCCGCAGGTGCGTCATTTTACCGTAATTTATTAATGCACAGCGCAGCACGGTACAGAATACAGGTAGATACTAAAAAAAATCAAATGCATCGGATAACGGCCCGGTTGGCAGGTATAATTCGGTTGCAAAACCGGTTGATAAAGAATTGACGTATCGTTCAGCGACGCCGAACTAGGGATGGGTAAAAAATATCGATAATTTTTCTCGATAAATATATCGATTATTTTCGATACTTTTTTAAAATATCGATTCGATATATATCGATATTTTTTTTTCATTTACCCATCCCTACGCCCAACGGATTCATCTGTGCACCGCTCCATTCCGGGATGATACCGCGACTGCGACAAGTGACTCAGCCGCGGTGTGACGTCACGTATTTTTATTATTTCCCGACGGGAAAACGAATGGCGCATAAATTTTTGTTCAGAGAAAGATGATCATAACAATATACATGCCAAACTGTGCATACAGAAAATTACCATGAAAATGTTTTCCTCGTGAAGCTGGCTACGCGGCGAGCTCGGATCCAAGATGGCTTCCCAGCGGCACAATTAAAAATAAGTTCATGTAAAATAAATAACTCTAAAAATGACAGCCTTGCTCTATGTGAAATACACGCGCCAGCACCAAAAATACATTCAAGTAGACATTGTGATCGAGAAATTTTGATTATCTTTTCTCGAGAATTTTTTATTTTAAAATTTCGAGACATATACAGGGTTATTTGGAAAACATTAATAACCTCGCGGGAATATATTCCTGCCTTGATTATGAGACGAATATGTTTAATTTATTATGACCTAACAATAGTTATGGAGATATGCGACATCAAATTTTGCATTTTTTTTCAATATTTCTTATCTTTTTTGTATAACGTTGAACATTACAGTAACTCATATAGATTACGAAAAATTCATTCGTTTCAAGTTAAATAAAATGATAAAATCCCTGAAAAAATTCCAATTTTAATGTTTTCCAATTGGAATTCGAAGGTTATTATTTTTTTATTTGACTTGTGTTAAAGGGAATGAATTTTTCATATTTGATATAAGTTACTGTAATGATATTCCAACGTTTTACAAAAAATAAGTCAGAAATATTGAAAAAAAAGATGCAAACTTTGATATCGCATATCTCCTTAACTATCGATATCAATCAATCAAGGCAGGAGTATAGTCCTGCGAGGTTATTAATGTTTTCCAAATAACATCATAAAGACGTGGCATGACCAGATCAACCAGATACTGGAAGATGGTCCCGTTAGAAGCCTCCACAACCGGCGAGCTTGCATGCGAAGATGTATGAATGTGGATGAGGCGAGAGTTGTATGTCAGGACAGAAGAGTGTGGCGCTCTATCCTCTCTGCCTACCCCCACGGGGAAACGGCGTGATGGTAAGTAAGAATTTTCATATTCTCCGAATATTAAATACAAACTATTTAAAGCAAAACGCAAATTACGGTTTGCCTGTGCACCGAACCGTAATTTGATACCGCATCCGCATCCGAACACACCTACGCACTCTATTATCGAGGATTCCCCTAAAATTGAATGAATGGATTTGTTGAGTTGTCAAGTTGTCAATTGTTACTTGTTTCACAGCATAAAATGAGTTATTTTATCTAGTTTCGTTGAGTCATTAATAAGGTTAAGTAGGTGCTCATTTCATGTAGTTTTTGTTTTGTAATACGTATTGTTAGTTCCATTTCATTTCCGTTGTGTGTAAAAGTGTTAACACTTGTAAAATAATTTCAAATTAAATCTAATAACATGACCTCTCGTAAGCGTGACAAAATCATATTTATTTTCGACCGCTGGGAATGTACAAAGGGATAAAAGATATATTGTGCTTTTTGAACAAAAATTTACCGGTGGTAAATTTTAATTATTAATTCTCTTAGTAAAAAAGAACAGTGGTGTATTATTTATTACTTTGTTGAATTATTCGTATTCGTATTCGTGAAAGTAATATTGCATCACTAATTAATATCGACATCTTATCATATTTATCATTCCCGCGAATGACTGAGTCAACATATCAAGATACTAGAGACATGCCAATGGAAATACGAGTAGCTAGTGTTTTTTTCAAGAAAAATAAATTATTGTTAAAAAGACTTTTCCAGAATCAAGTAAATGAAGTATCAAAAAGTAAGCCATACGACGCTCATAAAGACAGAATCAATATCAGTTGTGTTTATCTGAAAAACATGGGAAGTATGTACGTGATACGAGTGCAGAGATGTATTTTTATTTTATATTATTTTATTTTTATTTTTTCATTTATTGGTTTTCTTACAGCCATTACACCAGGATCGATAAAAAAAATAAGAAAAAACAACATGTCAAATAGTGAGTTTATGTGAGTGTGTGTTTTTATGTGTCCGTGTGTGTGTGTGCGTTTTTATGTGTTCGTGTGTGTTCACATGTGTGGGAAGAAAAATGTCATCGCGCGAGTTTATACGAGTTTACACAATTCATCGACTTTAGAATTTCAAGCGTTGGCTTCTCGATCTCCAACACCCAAATAACTCATCTTGATATTCCTTTTCGACTATTTCTCAACGTTTCGTCAGCTTGACCGCGTCCCGTCTGCACATTATCTATATAAAACTCTTCAAGACTCCTCTTTGGCCCATTTAGCACCAAACGCCACGTGTTTTAAGGGTTATTGACATTATTTGGCCTCAGCCCAAAAAAGTGTACGTTTATGTGTATAAAAATCCAAAATATCTATACAATCAAGAAATCTTCTAATAAACTGCAAGCTTTCAGTTAAGGCGGTGGTCTAGCAGAGTGAGCAAATTTCACCATTTTTTCTCGTATCTTCTCTTGGGTTTTTTATCACATTTTTGTATGGAAATATCTCGTTTTAAAAATTTATTCATCAGATTACGTTTATTTTAAGTACGAATATTTTGTTAAAATTTCACAAACTAAATTATATAATTGATTAATAAATTACCAAACCTTCGATGTTTTAAAAATGAAGAAAATTGCTCCACTTTGTGGGCCTTTTATGACTGAACGGCCTGTTGAGATGTCTTTTTTATTCAATAATATTATAATATTACAAAGTAACAATTATCTTAAATTTGTTACAATTATTTCAAAATCTGTTAGTATGTTTACATACAATTTATGTTTTAAAAAACACTGTTTTTTAAATTATTTTTAATTTTTGTGTGTTTTTTTCAATCCTTTATAGATAGTTAATAACTTTTTTCTTTAACAAATTAAAGGAATGCACATTATTATTTTAAAATTAATACAAAAAAATCAAAAAATTATTCTCAATTTCAGATTTTAGCTATTTAATCAAGACACTGCGTATTGTGTCATAAATACAGGAATATCGACAAAGATTTTGATTTTTTTTGTTTTTATTATAAAATTATAATATCTATTCTTTTGACTATTGAAGTAAAAAAGTTGTCAACCATGTAAAAAGAGTTGAAAAAACCCACAAAAAATTTTTTAAAAAACAGTATTTTTTAAAACATAAATTGCAAGTAAACAAACTAACAGATTTTGCTGTAATTGTAATAAATTGAAGATAATTGTTTACTTTGTAATATTATTGAATAAAAAAGACATCTCAACAGGCCGTTCAGTCATAAAAGGCCCACAAAGTGGAGCAATTTTCTTAATTTTTAAAACATCGAAGGTTTGGTAATTTATTAATCAATTATATAATTTAGTTTGTGACATTTAAATGAGATATTCATATTTAAAATATATGTAACCTGATTAATAAATTTTAAAATGAGATATTTCCCTACAAAAATGTGATAAATAACGCAAGAGAAGATATGAGAAAAAATGATGAAATTTGCTCATTCTGCTAGACGATCGCCTTAAGGAATGAATTTTAATTACCTAAAATAATATAAATATGTGTCTACACAACTGACTGTAATTTGGCATTGTTGGAAGGATTTTTCACGTCGTTTAAGCATAGCTTTATAATTAATTATAGTAATTAAAATATTCTGATCAAAACGTTGCGTCCGCAAATGGTGAACACTTTTATTCAAAATACGGTAGTATTACCACATGTTGTATTTCCGGGCATGGCTGAATGGGCTAGGAACGCATAATTGAATATCATGTTGGTAATTTTTTTATATTTATTTAGCCAAAACACACATCATATTATTCAGCATACACTCTGTCGCGGTTGTATCGCGTAATAGCATAACGATAAAGTAAGTGATTAAATCATTTTAACCCTTACCACTCCAATGTCAATGTCCAAATAAATACATGGGTTGTGTCGATGTGGCCGACCAATATACCCCATCATACTGCGTTATAAGAAAGATACTCAAGTGCTGGAGAAAACTATTTTTCTGTGAAGTATTCTACTATAAATTCATACGTGTTGTATAAAGTGATCTTTGCTGCTTTGCTCATGTCACTCATTGGAGACCTTAGGGCTCCCAAAGCAAATCGCACAATAGTTGAAAATTGGATTCTTAGCGAGCGTAATTCGAAAATCGAAAGTAGTATTAAAAATAAAATATGTGCAAAGAAATATACAAAATTCCGTGCGTTATATTTTTAATATAAGTGGTACTTTATTACGCTGTATCAAAAAAAAACTAATACTAAAGAAAACACAATTTTGTCGTGGAGCTGGTGGAATAAACCACAAACCCAAAGCGAATTTATTAGAGACATCAATGATAGTTATTTTGCAGGATGCAAGCAAAAAAAGGGTAAAATAACGTTGGCGACTGAAGACCGTTAATTATTCTCAGCGAGACGAAAGGCATCAAAGCAAATTTATCATTTAATGTGACCACTATGACTATAATTTCACGTCCACGATTTAATCAAATAACTGGTCTAAATCAGTAATTTTCCTTGATTCTCCAGTAAAATTGTTTAATAATCTGAACGCTATGTGACATGAAATTAATATGCAACTACCGTTATTGGCCTAATTGTCTCTAAAGGTACAGATACACATGCTTATTTAGTGGCATGCTAATGAGCATACCTTTGGTGGCATGCTCTTGTCATAGAATAGAGACGCTCTTGTTCAAAATGGAAACATTGCAAACTGAAATAGAAAATTCAGGTGAACCAATAAATCAAAAAAGTTCCCGAGTTACCATCCGCACATTTTTTATTTTAGTTTTTATAATTTTTATTGTAAGATTAGAATCATTCATGCCTATTAATAAAGTTTCATAAACATTATTTCTCACTATATTATTTTTACACAACGGTGACCGAGTATTCCACAGACATTCGCGATTCCTATAATAAGTCACGAAAAGTAATGTTTTATCATCTCCCCAATGCGCCATATTTGTTTCATCTATCGCGGACTGAGAAGATCGCATTGATAATACTAGCCGTGAAGCCCGCGAATGACATAAGCATGCTCATAATAAGCAAGCCTGTTCACACATGCTCCAAAAATACCCCTTCTTTATGGTGAATGACAGTGGCATGCTTATAAATCAACCGTACATATATGCAAAAAAAATTCGTTTTACTATCTTAAAACATCCAATTGATTGTATATTTTCGGACAAAGTTGCAAAAAATTCTAATTTTCGTTTCAAACAAAGCATATATTAAAGGAAAATTAAAGTTATATTTAACATTATCCGAAAATATATAGTAAATCAGATAGTTAAGATACCAAAACGAAAATTGAATTTTTGCAGATTCGACGTGCGGACCGTCGATGTATGATGCATAGTTTTATTTATTAAACCGAATTTAAGAATACTTTAATAAATAAAAAAAACACTACAAGGGGTGGTCTAAGACACGGAACGCGTTTCTTATTACACACAGAAACTAGGCCTGGTGAATGAAGAAATTTGCTAAATAAAAATCAGTTAGGATACAAAAAATATTAAATTGGAGTAGTGAATAAATTCACGCAGACAATGGAGTCATAACTACTTATAAAACTATCAGAAACAATGCTATATAAGTACACTTATTAACACGAAAAAGAAAAGTCAGTGATAACGATAATTTTAATAACAGAGCAATGTACTTCAGAACTAATACCTACTGGCAAATAAAATATCGCGGAAGTAATATTGTGGTGCCTTATCAACTCTAGACAATATTATGACTAACTCTTACGCAGAAATACACTTATACATATATACTAATAATAAATTAATACATATTTATAATAAATTTGTAGTTATTTAGTGCATTAATGTATTCCGCTCAAGCGCGAGGTTCAATCAAAAATACCCCGAATTTTCGTTTTTTTTTTCAAAAAAAATCTTTATTTACTCATTAGTACTGAATGTCAAAATAATATGAGTATAATGCGCTTGCGCCAGCGCTTTTTCCAATTTTCGAAGCACTTTTGGAACGCAATTTTCGATACGGTTTAGCTCCTTCGGAGATTCAGAGTAGGCAACACGTCGTCCTTTCGTGTTTTTTTTCAAATTTTTGGATTTTACAGTACGGGAAATAAGAATATGTCTGTGAATTATTAAACAATTTTTATTAATCAATTAGAAAAGACATACAGAAAAAGTCAAATTAACGAAAAAATATTTTAACTGTCACCGGGACTCGAACCACGGACTTCCAATTCTATCCGGGAATGGCGAACGATTTTTTCTGTATGTCTTTTCAAATTGATTAATAAAATATGTTTAATAATTCACAGAACTTTGTTCTGAAATTGCAACTTCACAATTAGAATGTGTTTCCTTTAATATTTATTAAGAATATGTCTGATTGGATATTGGTTTGCATTATTTGTTGAGTTAGGTTAGTTCATATCGAGGTGTATATTTACATTAGGGGTGCAGCGACACGTACCTACTTTTGCCGATACCAAACAGATACCGATATTTATAAAAAAGCATCGTCGATAACATAACCAAACAGCAGAATTGCCAAGACGAATATGAATGAGCTGGGCTGCTTTTGGCAAACTCAAACATATCTTCGTGAACAAAGAGATTCCAATTAGCCTAAAGAGAAAATCCTTTGAATCATGCATACTGCCAGTGATGACGTATGGATTGGAGACTGTAGCCCTTACAGAGAAATGTATAGAAAAGCTCAATTGCACGCAACGATCCATGGAGAGACCTCAAAAGATATAGCCGCTGTGGGGTGAAATAAATGAATACAATTAGCAAACAACAAGGAAGGATGGAAAGAGAAGGAAGAGGCCTATATCCAGCAGTGGAGAGACGAAGGCTGACGAAGAAGAAGAAGATGATCGTCGATACCGAAATGATATCGATGCGGACAATGAAGATTTCAAAAGGTGTAAAAACGTTGTGGGTTTAGATTAGAAACAGACGAAATCAACTGTATATTTTTTATTTAGAATGTTTACTTTATAATGAAATTTTGAAAATTGCAATTCAACAGAACATTACGTTCAGATTATTCTATGAGAAACTTGTTGGTGTAATGGTCATGACGCTCGCCTAATGATCTGGTGTCGAGCCCCAATCCGGAACACCAGCAATTTAGTCTTATTTTCATAGCACAGATTTTTGTCTTTGTTTAAGAATAGTAAGAATATTGATACATAGTATTCCATGTTCAGAATGAAATTATGAAAGGCGGGGATTCCCCAAGCGTAGATAAACTGTGTCGCCTTTAAACATGAACTAATTAAGCGAGAAGATGGAGCGTTTACACATGGATTATCAAAAGTGCGAGATTCAAAATGTATCGGTGTATCAGCAAATTAATATCACAGTTTCCGCATATCGGAAAATCCACGATATCGCCGATATATCGGAATTGAATGCATCTCTAATTTACATACACTTCCCCATTTTGGTTATATATATCGTCACATTAAAAATAAGTTTTATGTCATATTTGCATGACAGATATAATTGCCCGTGCAATTTGTGATGTAAGTGATATTTTGGCAGATGCTTTTAATGTTGTCATTAAATACATCGAAATGGTCGCTCAGTTCGATTAAAATTTGCACACTACGTGTAATGGTTGGTTTGCATTTTGGAACATGGAGCAATGCATGGCCTCGATTAGGTATTTGGTGCGAATAGGCCATTTATCTGACAGAATATTATAATAAAATATATTAAAATATGAATAATACAGCAATAATTGTGACGCAGCTGGTACCAGAACTCAATCGTGTATCACTAGTGTTGCATCAAACGAGAATACTCGATAAAATATTAATAAAACTTCAAAGTTGGATTTTCTCGCGATTAAATTAATTAAGACCTTTTTATTTTATCACATCCCTTCCAGGAGCACTAGACAAAGTATATCGTTTCATTGTGACAATGTTAGTGTAAATTATCTCTATAGCTCCCCTATTAGAAGGCTCCATAAGTTAGGAAACGAGTATGGCTACCTATCGGATGTTTTTTCGGAAACACTAGCCGCCTACAAGAAAGCTCTTCTGGACGAATTTGGTCGTTTATAATTAATTATTGATGTCATGTCTATCTCTTGTTTTTAGATTTTTGAATTTTACATTTCATTTTATTTTACTGTTATTTTTATTGCTTCTTGAGTTTCAGATTTGATTTGTTTACAATTATTTCATTTTGTTGTAATTTTGTTGCTTCTTGAATTTCGGACATAATTATTTTAATTTGCTGTAGTTTTATTGATTGTTGACTTTCATATTTTATTTGACAACTATTATTTCATTCGATGTAATTTTGTTATACTTTATGTTATTCACTTAATGTTTTATTTTTCTTTATATATCAGTTTATTAATTTTTTTTGATAGAATTATACCTTATCTCCTTTTTTTATTATTACCTATCAATCTATACATCTTTATATACATTGTTTTTTTAAAATGGTACGTTGTACCGTGTATTAAATAAATAAATTAAAAATTAAAAAATCACCGGCTGCCACTAACAACTCAGCCATGAAGTATAATGGCGAAAATTATATAACTACACAGAAAGCACGAAAAATATACCTATCTTAAAGAACTTTTTAAAAGCGATTGGTAGGTACGACATAGAAACCCGGTAAGAAATAAAACATTTGTATGGGCCCTGTGGGGCCAATCGATTGATTACCTCCGCGGAACTCTGAGAACTCCCGAAGGGGATTCCCCCAAATTCTGTGTAACTATTACCTTACGGTAGTTACGTAAATAATACCTATTGTTGGTTACAATCGATACGTGTCGCAGCTCCAGTTAATAGTCGGTACTGAAGTACTGATACATTATGATTATTTTAATTAAATCACTTTTCAAAGTATTGATTGTATTATTTGTATGTGACTACTTATATTATTTGATTAGTTACAACTACATGTTTCGGAAAAAACCTTTCCATCGTCAGGGTGTTTTATATATGTCAAAATATTAAAATGAATAATGTCTTTTGTTTTTTGTTTTTTTAAATTATTTGAAAAATTATTTTTAATATTGTTGCTGAAGTTCTTGATTACTCGCAATTATTGGAATAATAATATTGCTGAATCAATTGAAAAAATCACTTTTCATTTGTGAAGTTTCTTCAAAACATATGTAGTTCTGTAAATTTAACTTTTTCAAAATGGAAAAAAACAGTATCTCGCTTAGTATACGTTCGTAGACAAAATATGGTATTTCGTAGGGGTATAAAAGCAAAGGCATCAATATTTAAAAAAATATATATATTTTTTTAATGCAGTCACCGAGGATTACTAATTTAGAATGTACTAAATTCGAGACTGAATAGGAAATATAACTCTATCCCTTCCAAAATCATGCATCCAAATAACTATTAAAATCAAAGACAACCCGTAAGGATGCCAAATGACTGCTTCATACTAAAGTGAGAAATGATGTTGATTTTAGACTAAAATATCAGAGCAAAGACAGCAAATATTCAATTATGAAAATAGTAAATGCAGCAATGTCCGCTATTTGGTAGAAAACACATCAATATCCAAAGTTAAATGTTTATTTATACACGTATATGAAAGAAAAATTGAGGTGGTTATTGTTTTTAAAAAAAATATTTACAATATGGTGTAGGTTTCATAGATTACAAAGAACTTTACTGAAATTGAAAGATATTTGTATTTATCTTAATACTTATTTTGTTCTGAATATAATTTATAATTTAAATCATTAAGACATTTTTTGTTTTTACTTTATCATAAAAAGTGTACTGTGTAATCATGTCATATTCAAAATTTACATAAAAATTGTATACCTTGTATTCTAATGTCACTCTAGGACCTTCTATTAGGGTCTGTTACGGGCCGTTTTTTTAAAAATAAAATAAACAAAATAACACCTCAGTGGGATATTGCAGCCTTTGCTTTTATACCCGTCATATAGGGTGTCAAAGCGAGATTTTGGCGAATCGGAATTTTGGTGTGACGGAATTTTGACTTTCAAACTTTTGGCATCTCTGGATTTTGGCATCTCTGGATTTAGCGTATCTGACCACAGGAATTTTGACTGACACCAGAACCACCTTCTTATGAGGCTTTCTATTCTCTCAACGAATGACGGAATAGTGGCAGTAGGTATATATGTTATATATATATATATATATTATTAAACATATTTTTCATTTATTTAAGGAACGAGTCCCGTAATATTTAATACGAAATAAATAAATGAAATAAAGAGAAATACACAAATATCAAATAATAAAACTGAAAAATTAAATGCTGGAACCTGGATCCGAACCACGGACCTCTGTGTTTCGCGCACAGCGTGTTACCAATTTCACTATCCCAGCGACTTAACAAGTCGTCAATATTTGATAGTTATATGTTTCTCTTTGAATTATTAATTCACTTATTTATATTATTCCATTTTTATTCGGGAATTAATCGACTGTTTTACGAGAATATCAAACGAAGCTTTGACGTCTTCTCGCTAGTCGATTTCCGAACAATGGAAGTATTCTTTGCTAAACTGCAAATAGAGTATATATATTATTAAACATATTTTTCATTTATTTAAGGAACGAGTCCCGTAATATTTAATACGAATAATAATCCCGTAATAATCCAGGTTCCAGCATTTAATTTTTCAGTTTTATTATTTGATATTTGTGTATTTCTCTTTATTTCATTTATTTATTTCGTATTAAATATATATATATATATATATATATATATGTGTGTTATTTGAATATTGCGCATTGTTTTTCCAGGAACAATAGCATCTCCGAGTGGTATTATTGCCACGATATTAATAAACGTGTACTGCGATACCGCAAACAAACTTATCTGTACGGTATTTTGTGGTTTTGGTGTACGAATCGCAGGTAGTGACCGCGTGTTGTGATTTACCGTGTTAATTCACTGAGCGTCGCGTCACAGACCAACATAACTCAAAGTGAACATTACGAGCGTCTAAGCCCAACATAACTCAAAACGAACATTACGAGCACCCATGACCAACATAATTCAAAGTGAATCTCGTTAGCGTCTAAGGCAAACGTAACTCAAAGCGAAAATTATCACAGTATCCAAAAACGAAAATACGGTGCGATAGGAAAAAATTTATAGGTACAATGATTGACGTATTATAATATAGACATGTTATTCCCATACTAGCCGACTTTCATATGTAGCAAATATTGCATTGAAAGAGACAACAAATCACCGCACACTTATTTCACAAATGTATGCGTGTAGACAGAAAAATCAGGTAATTTGAAGTCACGGTGATTAAAATAACATACTTATTCTTACAATAGTGTACGATACTCTGTTCCTTTTTTCGGCGTAGCGTCGCGCCCGATTACAAAGAAGGTCCGTTCGTTAACGAATGCAAGTAAGGCAATTACCTTACTTTTGAGTTGCCAAGATTTCACGCTTGTAACGTATCTAAAGTTTATTATATCATTGGGTACAATAATGATCGCCTAGTGATCTGGTGGTCGGGGTTCGAGCCCCATGTTCGAACACCAGCAATTTAGTCCTATTTTCATAGCACAGGCTTTTGGCAAGATATTGATGCGACATGCATTCCGTGTTCGCATCTCTATTTAAAAAAAAATTAATATCACAAATTTGTGACAAATTTAAAAAATAAACATTGCAAGTTCCAAGGTATGCACATCATAAAGATCAACATCTATTAATAACTGGCCTATATTAGGGTGGTTTAGAATAAATACATACGTCCTAAGTCCTAAGACACGGTGGTCGGGCCATATCACGCATAATGGTAGAGCAAAATTGGAAGCAAAGCGTGAGAGACAAGAGACAGAGAATGTGAAAAGAAATTAAATTTACATTCAACGCTGGACGCAGTTCGGCAGAAGAAGAAGATTAAAATGTAAGAAAAAATTATAATGATTTTAAACACACAATAACAAAACTTTTGTAGCTTAAAAATCTGCGTTTCCAATATAAATTATGAAATGATTTGTATAAAGCTAAATAATTTCGGAAAAGGTGAGCAACCAAACGAAAGATTGTCATTAATTTTTTTGTTACTATTAACGATCTTTAAACTTTGGACTATTTCAGACACACTAAAGTTAATGTAAATATTTTTAAATTATTCAGTTCCCAGTAGGTACAAAGGCCATTGTTGTGAAATCCAGAAACAAAATCTATTTTCAAATTGTATTTTAATGATGGTAGATAAACTAAAGGTCGCTAGTTTTTCCATCGGTTTACATAAAAAAATTTTTTTGAATAAACCGCCGCTTCAATCCCATTGAAATTCACGTACTGAGACATAAAGACCCACACGAACTCTCACCCACGTGAGATTTAAAAAACTGGACTTCATTATTTCAAAATTACATTTTCTTTTTTGCTTTGCATGTTTCTTGTTTATCGATAAGGATCTCTACGAGATCATAATTACTCACTGGCCCTTATATTACATGAATGTTAATATAATACAAAACAAATATTATAATCGAAATATACAATATTGTCTAATACTCATACTATCTATCAGGGTCATTAAGGACCTGTTGACCTGTCAAAAACAAAATTAATTTGTTTGAACGATTTTCACGACATAATAACCCAAAAACACCGTTAGCTTGAAATAACGCGGGAAAGTCGCAATTGGCGAATTTACTAGCGAAACAAAGTATTTCAAGCAAATTTAATAAAGGGTGTTATTTTAGAGGTATAAAACGAGTCTTGGTTATGGTATTGGTTTTATTAAAGATATTTTTAGGCCATTAGTGTTTACATAACACGATTTTCGAAATAAATTCGCACAATTTGCAAGCTTCGTTACTACACAAGAGCAATCATGAAACAGAAAATCAAGCTGAGCACAAATCAGCTGTCAGCTGTCAAATTGACTGCCGCTGGAAAAGGTGTTGCCAATACGAAAAAAGCACCTCTAAAAAATATCCCATATTTAAATACTAAGGGAATAAAATTATCTTTCCAATAAAGCCAATACCATGGCCATATTATGATTTTTATATGATTTATTTCATTTTAAATTTCTATTACCTTTAAAAAAACACTCATTACAATATTGTCTTGTATTCATACTATATAGCAGGGTCATCAACAACCTATTGATAATCTGTTTATTAAAAAATAAAATTAATTTCTTTGCACGATTTTCGCGGCATAATAATCCAAAATTACACTGCTAACTTGAAATAAAGCAGGGTCTTCAACAACCTATTGATAGCTTGTTGGTCTTGTGGTTAGGACACTCGCCTCGTGATCCAAAGGTCGCGGGTTCGAACCTCACTCCAGACTAGCAAGTTAGTCCTATTTTCATAGCACAAGCGTTTAGCTTAGTTTGAAAATAGTAAGAATATTGATGTGACACGTATTCCGTGTTCGCATCTCTATTTTAAAAAAAAAAACCGGATATAAAAATATATAATTCATTTCTTTGATTTTCGCGGCATAATAACCAAAAATACACTGCTCACTTGAAATAAAGCAGGGTCATCAACAACCTATTGATAATCTGTATATTAAAAAATATAATTAATTTCTTAGAAACGATTTTCGCGGCATAATAACCCAAAAATACACTGCTAACTTGAAATAAAACGGGGTCATCAACAACCTATTGATAATCTGTAGGTATATCAAAAAACTATAATTAATTTCTTTGAACGATTTTCGCGGCATACTAACCCAAAGATACACTGTTAACTTGAAATAACGCGGAAACAGTTGGTGAATTTAATTGCGAAACAACGTTTTTTTAAGCAAAATTAATTATTGGTATTTTCGTAATCTCTCATTTCTACGATTTTCTTATTATAACTGTTTAAGTATAAGAATTTATTTAATTAAAACCAATTATAATCGGAATACAGTAATACATAATTATACAGTACACTGTACGTGTTTTTAACGTGTTTTCATTCAAAAATTTAACGCAAGTGCATTATTACTTTCACATTGCACATAAGTGTCTTCTGTCTTATACCGTTGCACAAGTTTCACGGGCCTATTGAAAAAATCGGGTTCCGTGACCCGTTTTAACACATCACACTCGACGTAAACAGTACGGTTGTTTTTTTTTATGCACGCGTTACACGTGTCCAAGCGCGGGCCGGATAGCTCGCTGCAGAGCGCGCCGGACGACCCAGCGGAACTGAACGAGCCGACTACCGCCCGACTAGTACGGACACGTAGAGCCCGCGTCGCGAGTGAATGCGGATTTGCGCATGTCGCAGTACGTACGCTGTGCGTCGAAATAAAACTTTTCGTAAATCACATTAAAAAAAAAATCACATAATTTATTTTTAAAAATAAAAAATAACTCGTGTGAAAATATAACCGAGAATTAAAATTGTATCGATCGTAAGTTCAGTTTTCTCAACAGGAAGTTGTAATGGAAAAACGTTTCGAAATAATTAATTTTAAAAAATTAATAAATATGTACTTTCGTCACTTATGTGTAGATGAACTAAACACAATCATAGGAGTTTAGTTTAGTGAGATATACGGGGTTATTCAGAAAGCATTAATGACTTCGCAGGACTATATTCCTGCTTTAATAATGAATCATGCACACAACACCAACACTCACAACAACACATCGGCCCTGATGATGGACCCTGCAATGGGAGCCGAAACGTCGGCCCGAAAGGTCGCAACAACACGGCGTAATACCCCAATAAACACAAACTTGAAAATGCTGCCAGATTCAATTTATTTTCCAAATATACGTTTTTTTTATTTTTTTTATATTTAAAATATAAATGAAACCTAAAAGGTTTATGGATTATATTTTTACATGATTCAATATAAGAGATAATAATAATATGATTTAGATACAAGAATTAATAAAAGTCATGCTTCTTGTTCTCACTGCACGCCCCTGGTCTGTGGTATCTCATAATTCTCCATTTACAATAAAAATCACATTATTTTATTTTTAATTCGTAAATTCACTTCTCACACCTAGTATTATAGACATATGCGTATATGAGGGATACGGAAATAAAACCGCCACTATGCAAATTACCAAAAATGGAGCGACGTATTTGAAAATAATTATATAGCAAATAGTGGCAATTTTACAATTGATAACTGCTTTTGAAAACACATTTGTACGTTTAAGAAGCATTTTATTAAAAGCAAATCAATTACAAAATATATCCATTCTGGCTATAAAATTAGTTACAAATAGGGTTATCTTAATATCGTCAATTCCATAGTGATAATTTTGCTAAAACTAATCTGGACTTATAAACAAGATGATGTTTATTAATTGTCGCATTGTTCTTGATTTGTGCGTACATATTTAAAACTGCATCTGATGATTATTGGTCAGACTGTCAATCGACAAACTATAATAAAGATATTTAGTCCAAATATTTATAATTTTCCGTGGCAAAACGGCATTCACTCATGGAAAAATGTCTACTGTAGTGATTCGTGTAACGTTGATTCGGGAGTAGGGCTCAATTGGCACTCAGTAAAAAAGAACTCTAAATAATTATAATTAAAAGTTTTCACTACACAACAGGGTGATACAACAGTTGCGTTTGCGGCGAGAATATTTTAAATATGGCTTTATATTTATTTAAACAGGGTTATTTGGAAAACATTAATAACCTCGCAGGACCATATTCCTGCTTTAATTATGAGTCGAAAATGTTCAAACAACCAAGACAGTATCATTTTTTAATGATTAACATCCAACAAGGCTCACACGTGTTGACATGTGTTCTAAGAGCTGGGAATTATTCAACATAGTGATTTCAAAAATCATCATTCACTGGTCTTTTATCCTTGTACAGGGTGTCTCATAGTATCAAAAACTTTACAGGTGGATTCCTGCTTTGATAATAAGTTCAAGCAACCATGACCTTACATCAATAGTTATGAATATATGCTTCATCTAAGTTTGCATTTTTTTTAATATATTTCTGACTTTTTTTGTAAAACGTTGGACTATCACTACAGTAACTTATATCGAATATGAAAAATTCATTCCTTTTAATACAAGTCAAATAAAATAAGAAAAACCTTATAATTCCAATTGGAATGTTTTCCAATTGGAATTTATGAATTTTTATCATTTTATTTACAATTGTATTGAAACTAATGAATTTTTCTTAATCCATATAAGTTACTGTAATGATAGTTCAACTTTTTACAAAAATTAAGTCAAAAATATTGAAAAAAAAAATGCAAACAGGAATATAGTCCTGCCAGGTTATTAATGTTTTCCAAATAACCTAGTACACATTCTCGTAGTAGCAAAAGCTTCGGAGGGGGGTATTCTTATTCAATATTGAATACAAAATATTCTGTACACTTTCAATGAAATGTGGACAGTTACGGAGATATACGACATCTAAGTTTGCTTTTTTTTTTTTCAATATTTCTGACTTATTTTAACTTTTTGACTTACACTACAGTTACTTATATGGAACATCAAAAATTAAGTCGTATTTAATTTACATCCGTCCGTCCGTAACTTGCTGGAATTAAAACAATAAGATGATGATCATCAGCAACGAACATTTTTTATTCATGAATTTTCAGCTTCAAAATCCTGCAATTATTATGTCCCGTCATTTTAACGGGTTTACGGCTAGTATTTTTATAAATCAGAGAAACTCAGTTATGAGAACATCGAAAAAATTATTGGCATACAACCATTGTAACCCCATTTCAAAAATGAATAAGATTCAGAAAATAAAATACAATTTTTACCACTCATGTAAACAGAAGAATAAATACGCATTTCTCTTGTGTATGGCAATATTATTGTAAGTAACTGACCGAGTTTATGAATAAATCAACGTATTCCTACTGGTACAGTTGCATTATTTTGGTTATTGATAAAAATTCCAAGATATCCATTTTAAGACCTCCCATTTTTACATGCCAGACAGAAAATCCCAAAATACGCAAGCCCTTATTATTATTTTTGACATGGTGCCCGCCGCACGACGCCGAATGAATCAGTTCTCTGCAACGCATTAGAACGAGACGGCGATGTGTATCTACCATTCGCGAGCTACGTCTTTAAAGACGCCTCGAATGGAATGACAGGGTGGCCATGATTGGACGGTAAATAAGATAAAAGGATAGTAAATGTTTGTTTACTGCAGTAGAAGACAAAACGGTTCGTTTTGTATGTAAATTAATGTAGTACGGTAACCACCACAAGAGCAAAAAGTTATAAAAAAAAAAATCGTGAAATGGCGCTACAGCTCAACGTATCATAGACTGATTTCAATAGCAAAAAGTAACCCATAAAAACGAAATTTTTACAATACTCCTTTTCTCATTTTCGGGCTTCGTGTCTACCTTATGCGTCTGAATCTCTATACAACTTGTATGAAAAAACCATTAAAAATTTGAAAATCCAAAATTATACTATAATTATTATTATTTTTTAACGAAAATTTGATAGTATGCTTGCAAAGTTTCAACTCGATTGGATCACGGGAAAAGAGTTAAAAATCGATCCAAAGTTTTTTCGTCAAGCAAACAGACGCCACGAGTTAAAAGAAAGGAAGTAAAACACAGTTTCAAAATGAGAAATATTAAACATAATCAAAAATCAAAAATTTTGGGAATTTGATTAGTGGACCTAAATATCGCCTACTACAACAATTATTCAGGGGAAAATAGAAGAAAAACGATGGTTTGGTAGAAATAAACTGTGCTGGTTGCAAATCTGTAGGAAGTGCACCGACTTCAGGATCGAGGAGTTGTCAGTGGTCCTGCTAGGACTACTAGACAGGCACAAGGCCAGGAGGAGTCACAAAATTATATTTTTCTGTTCACATTCATGCATCTTCTCATACGTGCTCGTCGGGTGTTGTGGCTTATAACAGGACCAACTTCCAGTTTTTGTTTTTCTGGTGCCATCAGCACTCCTATCTTCCCCCTGGTTTCATTCCAACTCATTGTCGTCGTCGACTGTTAGGGTCAGCTCTCCCCATCCTTAGGCTACACGTTCCTCTGTCCTGGATGACGTCACCCAATCTGACCATCCCTTTACACCACCCATGATTTTTTAGTTTTCGTCTGGACGTAATCGGGGAAGATACATGGAGATCGCCATGTGATTCTGCGTCCAATGTGGTTATATCATCTCGATTGCTCTCCCTTCATCTTTCTATTGATGTCTGATGCCAACAACATTCCAGTTGTTTATCATTTAACCGGTCGCGTGCCAAAGGGCAGATTTGTGCGAAAACTTTTGTACCTTCTGTGTGCCAGAGCGCACATCTGCGCTCCCTAGACACGTATGAGAATTGGGTCTATCTTACCTGAGTTTATGGGTTTAAAAAGCTTATCATTGGTTGTATCTCAAGTTTTTGAATGAATGAACGAGTTCTATTTGTCAAGTAACCTCATTTGCCGCGCCAACCGGACAAAAATCATTCCAAATGTCAATAAAAAAGTGTTTAAATTAAGAATTGTTATATTCTTTGATATATTTAGAACGAAAATATTGAAATACAGTATGTTAAGTGTTATTGCTTCCATGGTTTTATTCGATAAACACGTGTGTACATTTCTGAGAGTAAATTTCGTTACTTATTTTCATAATTAATGAATAAGTAATTACTGTACAAGTAATTATTGAAATATAAGTAATTATTGATGTCTGTATATTGAGGAACCAGAAACTGTAACTTCTTAGCGATTACTGTTCATTTTTACATGAATATAACCATCACAAAAAAGTGTCTAAAAAACAGCAATCGTGTGCGAAATTGCGCGGCAGACAGGGTACATTCCGCGTACGGCCGACACATGACCGGTTAATGATTGTAAAGCCAGCCGCACTCACAAATCCAAAGATGCAAAAAATATGGTTCATAGCATCGCCTAATAATATCTTTTGCGGGATTTTGCGCTCAAACACCTGCATCTTATCAGAAAGTCGACAATAACTTAGAAAAACAAATAGTAGCAGGAACCCTCGCGCTTATTCCGACTTCCGAAAAGAGGAAGGAGTTTTAAAAAAACAATTCGCAACGTTTCAATCAGACAATTTCAACTGCTGGTCAGCCGCGGTGATGACGACACGCTGGAACAGTCTCCTTTTGAAAGTATTACGTTATTCAAAGATAATTCCCGCGCGTGGGCCCCGGTGGGTTCTATATTTGAGTATCCTCGAACCACTTGCTAGCGGGAAACGGAACACGGCGAATCCTCAAATCGAATTACAAGACCGGCCTTGACTCCGGCTCAAGTGTGAGAATGAACGCGCGCAAGCTTGGCCTATATGTTGAAATGCAATAGAAGAACAAAAATAATTAAAATGTTGAATGACCTAAAATTGTAATCAGTAAAGCAAAGAATGTTTAGGTATTTAAAATCAGACACGGATCATTGATACAACAGACAGCGATATCAGAAGAAAAAGAAAAAAACTTCACAAAATTGTATGATGTACAAAGGACATAAAATCTTCGACAGCCTACCGGAAACAATACAAAATACAATTAATGTAAAGGAGATTAAACTGGAGCGCAAAAAGTGTACTATGAAGAACTTTTAATAAATAACTAAAGATTATGTAATGCAATTTTTTTTCTAATGTAAATCATGTATTAGCCCATATAACATAAGGTATGGAACTAAATAAACAGTAAAATAAATTTTTAAAAACTAACCCACAAAAAATAAGTTTTTATTTTACACTTTTTTTAATCAGGTTTCGTGTCTACCAGATGCGTCGCAGTCTCTTCATACAACTTACAGAGTTGTATGAAAAAACCATTAAAAATTTCTAAAAATCCAAAATTATACTATAATTATTAATTTTTTTAACGGAAATTTGAAAGATCTTCTTGATCGTCGCCACGAGTCTGCTTGCAAAGTTTCAGCTCAATTGGATCACGGGAAAAGGGTTAAAATTCGATCCAAAGTTTTTGTGTCAAACAGACAGACGCTACGAGTAAATATAAAGGGAGTAAAATTATCCCTTTCACAAAAGCGTTATGTTCTTCTTAATTGTCTTAGCCTTATCCCGTTACCTCCACTTTATCATTCTGCTCTACTTTGTTTGGTCTGAAGGTTTGCATCTGATTGAATCGATGATTGGTAAATGCGATATAACTGTTGCCTAGTACCGATGGTAACTAACTAACTAACTAACTTACCATCACGACGTTTCCTCGTGGGGGTAGGCAGAGAGGATAGAGCGCCATACTCTTCTGTCCTGACATACAACTTTCGCCTCATCTACATTCATACGTCTTCTCATGCAAGCTCGACGGTTGTTGAGGCTTCTAACAGGACCATCTTCCAGTATCTGGTTAATCTGGTCAAGCCACGTCTTCTGTGGTCTCCCTCTCTTTCTGGCGCCGTCAACACTTGCATTATATATCTTTTTTACATTTTAATTCTTTCCTCATTCATTCGCTCAACATGCCCAAACCACCTGAGCGACCCTATTTTTATTCTATGAATTATGCTAGGATGAGCTTTACATTCATTCTTAATATATTCATTCTTTACTCTATCATACATGGATTTTCGACACATGCGTCTAAGGGATCTCATCTCCACTGCATTCAATCTACTTTCGTTCCTTTTCTGCCAGCTCCAGGCTTCACTTCCATGCATTGGTGTCGGTACCCGAACT
Organism: Agrypnia vestita; assembly: GCA_016648135.1. Classification (NCBI taxonomy): domain Eukaryota; kingdom Metazoa; phylum Arthropoda; class Insecta; order Trichoptera; family Phryganeidae; genus Agrypnia; species Agrypnia vestita. The sequence goes on along the minus strand of JADDOH010010001.1, from coordinate 67,801 downwards.
CCATTATTACCGATGGTAACCTGTCGAATTGCGAAAAATCAGTTGCCAAACTCGATACAATCAAGTAATTGAATGTATCGGCGTTAACCTTGTGGAAATCCATTATGAACAAATAATGAAATAAAACAATCAACTTTGTTTTTTTCCACTTATATTTGAGAACTTGTTTCACTACATGTTTCGGAAACGTCCGTTTCCTTCATCAGTCTTAATTCACCTGATGAAGGAAACGGACGTTTCCGAAACATGTAGTGAAACAAGTGCTCAAATATAAGTGGAAAAAACAAAGTTCATTGTTTTATTTCATTATTTGTTCGATACAATCAAATACAAATCTCAAATAACGGTTTTTATGTAACCGGTACCATAACTAGTGCTTGACGGTCTAGTGGTAAGAGGTTCGAGCCTCATTCCAGGTGATGAGCAAGTTAATCCTATACTCATAGCACACTCATATTTATGTGACAAAGGCTCCATGTACGTATCTCTATTCTTTTAAATCAAAATTACAAAAAAAAATGAAAACTTTGTACATTTTTAAAAAGTAAATATGTAATTCAATGCTCAAAGAGATTGTTCATTATTTCTGATTTTATTTAAGATCTGTACACACTTGTGTACATATTAAAATTTTGTGGTCTTGGCTTAAAATGTACCGCAATTACGAACACACAAGTCAGAATTTCTTCATTAACTATCTTACTTTAATCACCAGCGTCATTGAACTCATTATTTTCAGTAGTACAATGGTTTCACTTTATTTAAATAGTCGTGGTTTCATTTACTACGCCAATTCATTTATTAGGACATCAACTATGATAACAAAGATGTTTCTTTCTGTCCTAATATTATTAGTAACCAATGAGACTTAAATAAATCACTCGAGAATATACAAGAAGAAGAAAACCTGATACAAAAACAACCTTACAGCCGCAAGATTAAAATGTAGGAATAATCTTTTAAATATAATAATTTCGTTGCCTGTCTCCCAATCCGTAACATCCGTAACTTGCTGGAGTTGTAACATTAAATTGAAAGCAACACGCAAGGGTCGAAATTACACGGTGTTGGCATTTTTATATTATTATTTTATTATATTTACTTTTAGGTTTAAGCGAATAAAGCCAATTTTAAAAAAATGGTCTTCTATTCAAATCCTGCAATTATTATGTCCCGTGATTTTTCACGGATAAACGGCTCATAGCGTTTAAAAAATATTTTCAACGCCATGAACGAGTTGAACACTATACATACACTATACACTATATATAAAGACTACGCGGACTTTTCGAGCTTGCAGAGACGGGATTATACGCAATTTTCAAAACCACATATTTGATACTGTAATTGCAGTACGGCTACTGCGAAACATGGCCTATCGACAAGAGCGAGGTCCGAAAACTTTGAGCAACGCAGAGAAGCGTGGAAAGATGTACTTTGGATATCACACGATGAAACAGAATAAAAAACGTGTAGATAAAAAAACTAAAGTAATTAATAAAATTGAACACACTAAGATAAAAAAAAGATGTCACTGAGGACGGGAAAGCCTTGGACAAACGAAGTCATTTCGTGGCGTCTGAGGAGAATCAAAATGCTGACAGTCCACCCTTAAACCCATTGGACTAACTAACACCTGACAATATCAAAACCCGGTGGTAACGAATAACAGCAGATATAGAAAAGCAGGAGACTAACAGGCCTTCAACTAGCAGAAAAATATACAGGTGTCTCATAGCTAGTAGCAAAACTTAACAGGTAGATTCCTACTATGCTAATGAGTCGAAAATGTTCAAGCAACCATGACTTAATATCAATAGTTACGGTGATACGCATTATCAAAGGTTGTATTATTTTTCTACATTTCTGAATTATTTTTTGCATAAAGTTGAACTATCGTTACATGACAGTATATCAATTATGAAAAATTCATTCGCTTCAATACAACTCAAATAAAATGATAAAAATGTAAAAAAAATATTTTTAATTTTGGCGAGGTTTTTGTCATTTTTTTCGACATGTATTAAAGCGAATAATTTTTTCATAATCCATATAGCATGCATATCTTCATAACTATTGATATTAGGTCATGGTTGCTGAAACATTTCCAATTCATTATCAAGGCAGGAATCCAGCTGCAATGTTTTTGCTACTAGAAATGAGACATCCTGTATAAGGATAGAAAAACAGTGAATGATGATATTTGAAATCGTCATGCCATGTGTTGAATAATTCCCAGCTTTTAGAACATATTTCATATCAACACGTGTGATCCTTATGTTGAATGTTGGATGTTAACCATTATAAAAATGATAGTTGTCAATTCTGGTGTAATTGCTTCATCTACTTTTATTCCCTCACGTAATCTCGTATGTTAATACAAACTTTAGAAAATAAACTACATACCATTAAATGATTTAGTGAATTACTACAAACATTTTAATTAAAAAGCTTTAACTAACTTTGTATAACACACACGATTATTTATACTTATTACTCTTTACTACCAGTATCGAGAAGAACAGAACGTGTGAATAATGATAAAAATAATTATAATTATTGATAATAATAGCTATAACTGATAATAATAATTATAATTATTATACTTTTACAATCGGCTAATACTTTGTGGTTATTCATTACACATTAAATTTAACACAATTTCACTTATTGCCAAAAAATATCATATAATTTCCCGTATTTTGTAATGATTAGTTTATAGTTACCCTGAAGAAGGAACGGTGGATCCGAAACCGGTTGGTGTTACCAAAAAAATTATTTAAAATTGTTGTATTTAAACTACATCTAGGACCAAATGTTAAACTCAAACCGAATACGTATACGTATCTACACTTATTAAAATATATTACTTAAAAAAAATTTTTTAAAGCATCCTTATATTTAAATGCATTAAAAAGTTAAAAAAATTGCCTCAATCTCTAAATAAAAGGTGGGCGCTTACGATATTGATATAAATTACAGAATTCTGCTGTTGATGGAGGGAAAGCGCCCACGCTATTTGGAGAATGAAGCAAAAAATTTTTGGCCGAAATTTATTTTTTGCTTTTTAGTACATTTAATAGTGTTTTTGTATTGTCTTAACCCAGCGTAAAAAATCACTATGGTAGGAAACCAGCGCCACCTTTTGATGAGCTGATTAACTAATTTCCAATATAAAACTTTGTTTGATTAATTATGACGGATTAATTAGTAAATCTGATTCATGTAATACATAGTCATCGAGAAAACGTCAAAATTTTAGATCGATGGATATTGGAAAAAAGGTGAAATATCGATTATAAGATTTCGGCCAGCCAAACAGATAAACAGGTGAAGCTAATAAAACCGTGGTAAAAAATATAGATAGTCAACTCCGTTGGAATGTTATTTCTTGTATCAATTTTACGTTTATTTATCTATCAATTAAAAAAATATACGTAAATGGATTATGACAGAATATTACAACAGTTATTCTTTATTTACCGGTTGAACAAATCGCTGCGTGCAATGGATGCCTATAATGGTTAATCTATATAACTTGAGACGTAATTATTCATGTATACTTAAGATTCAATCCAGATGACTATAATAAATACACTCTCTAAGAAAAGAATGGAAGAAAAAGATGAAAAAAAATTGAAAGAGATTGATGGATTGATTCTGGACAGCATCCAAACTACTTCAACATCGATTCAAGTAAACATCTCATCGAGAAGAATGCGCCAAATAATTATTAAGAAAGAAAAGAATTCGACACTTGAATAGTATTTTTGTTACATTCTCACGTGTTTCATTATCAACCTCGTGAGTTATGAAATGACAGCTAAGTAAACTGATACACATAAATAATTTTTTTGAATGTTAGATGAACTAAAGAAGGTGATTTTCATAGTATGTATTTTCCTTTCTAATTCCGAATCCGCTTTCCAAATTTTCCCAGAACGTAAGGATTTTTGTGTAAAACGCGTTCAAAATTTCAGAACTGTTATTTTTTAATGACTAATGCAGATATATAATTGTTGAGATATAAAGGCAAAGGCAGCAATACCCAAAATTTAAAAAAAAATGTTTTGCACGTATTCGCTGAGGATTACTAACTTAAAATGTAAAAATCTTGTCTATACTAATATTATAAAGAGGAAAGATTTGATTGTATGTTTGAATTGAATAGGCTCCGAAACTACTGGACCGATTTGAAAAATTTCTTTCACATTCAGAATCCTACATTATCCCTGATGAACATAGGCTATAGAATATTTTCAAAAATGTTAGGGATCCGTATGAAAACTTCGATAATGTAACCCAACGTGTGAAAAAATTACGAAAAAAAAACCTTATATTGCGTACGCTGCGGAAATTATTGCCAATAGAGCAAAGTAATGTACTACAGTTTTATAGAGGACATTAATATCTACAAAAAAGTCTGCGATACCATATATCTAAGTATTACAGTTATGTTACAATAACTTATGTTAACATTAGATGGAAAGATTGTTTTTTAGAGAACAGCGGACCCTTTGTTTTCCCTCACAAACTTCTTTTTTACTTAATCCTTAACCCGTGCAACGCCGGGTACGACCATCTAGTTTCCTATAAATTTACATGCTACGTTTCCTATAAAATCTCGAATTCAGTACATTATAAATTAATAATCCTCAATGACTACATTACATTTTTTTTTATATTGCTGTCCTTGCCCCCACGTTCATTCGCAAAACAAATTTCATGAAAGGAACATTACAAAATACGAACAATTCAAGAAAGGAGTCAAATCCTTGATTTTATATAAATGTATAAAAATAATTACTACTTCTAAATGGTTTCTGCTTTTGTACTTTAATTTGGCTTGCAAATACTCCTCCCATAAGCTTGGCTCATATTGTGGGGAGTAGTAGTATAGTTCTCCACCAATCAAACGATCCGTTTCCGTAAAAATCTATGTTTTAAATGAATTTTTATTTTAATTCAATTTGAAACAACCGGGCCTAAGACAGCCTTTCATGTTTACAGTAGTCACGTGCGGTGGTCTTTAAATGTGCTCTTCAATGAGACTCCTTTTTGTTTCAGACATTATTAAAGAGTTTACAGTTACAATGTACAATTTGTTACTTATTAAAGAATTTACGCTACCGGTTTCGACACGTCCGTGTCATTAACGAGCGTTATTTAAACTAATCTAAAATGCGAAAGTACTGTATTAGGTGTCTTTAGGGGGCGGGGGTGATTTGTGGAGTGGGAGGGTCGAGGGAGGGAACATGGTTTATAATGGTGACTTACACGGGGCTATTATTTTGTTAACGATGTTAATATTAGAATTTAATTTTTTGTTTATTTCTAAAGTTTCTAGGGCGGACAATTTCCTTTTTGTTTAATAATGCACGATTAATTTAAACCTCAGCACAGCACTACAAGTTCTAGATGCCTAAATTAATTTTGTTCAAGTTACGAACAAATTCAACCTCCGAATAAGCTCTTGGAACGAAACTCGTTCGTATGCAGAGAAATGAAACTCGGAATTCATAAATAATCCAGTTAAAACCTATTATAACTGAATTTTCTAGTGACAGCCAAAATGGAGATTGGAGGAGATTAAAAAACTTAAAATTCGGAAAAAGTAGGAAGCCTTAGACATCCTAGAACACGAAAGCATGAAGGCTGTAATAGGTGAGACAAGTAGCGAGTCCTTGCCACAAAGCCGAAGGGATTACCTATCTAATATGTACACATTATATTAGATAGGCGGATAGTATCAAGATAGATCTGTAAAAATAATGCCAAAAACAATGCCCCCATATGTTTCAGACTGTTAGGCTAACAGTCTGAAACATAATGGGGTTGTCAAAAGGTCATTCTCTATTAATATTCCATTTTTCATCCCCGTAGTGAGTGCGGTCATGTACTTCGGGGTCCCGAGAGGCATCAAAAGTAGAACATATATTATGACTTTTCGGTTACAACAGGGTTACCCATGCCGTTGAGTAATTCGTTGTAAAAGAAAAAATATTTTACTGGTATTTATCTCAGAAACACCTCAGTGGGATAGTGCTGCCTTTGCTTTTAAGCCATGTATTCACTAGGGGACAAATCGCGAAACATTCCGCTCGGCATGTCGCATCAACATCTACGCTCATGTTTCGTGGACAATGACGCGGTCATTTGACGTGTACACACCGGGACTCGCATATCTTGTCGCGGAAATGTCATCCGGTGAGGTTATGGATGACAGCTGCGGTATCTTATTTGGCGAAAACGGGGTTCCGCGCAATTCGAAATGTTTTTTTGGGTCACAATTTCAAATTAACGAGGTTTTACTGTAGTAAATTGAATATTATTAAAAACAAGGTCCTTTTTGCAAATAATTATTGTTTTCCAGACGTCGCGGAAATATATCGCCCTATGAGATTATGATGACAGCCGCGTATCTGTTTATGTTAATGAGTTTATCGAAAAGTAAGAGGAGAAAAAAGAGGAGAATGCGAAATTATTTACTGCAAAGAGAAAGAAGGACGGACATTCTATGCGATCTTCGATCGATACTGATCGATACAGCTCGATCAGTTCAAGAACGATTTCGTTTCCCCGCATTGTCATCTTGACAGATACAGCGCATGCGTATTCACTAGTAAACATACCACGTGGTACTGACGCTCCGCGGAATGTTGCAGTGAGTACGCTCGGGTACCGTGCGCATGGCAACGTTGCCACGGCACGTAGAAATGCCGCGCTATGTTGTGCGCGACGTGGCGGAACAGTGCACGACGTTGCAACGTCACGTAGACTCTATGCCGCGCGTGCTGTTGAGGGACAATTTGTCCCCTAGTACATGGCTTAAGTATCGGATATTGACATATTTGTTGTTCTCACTTGCGAAAAATAAGTTTTTTTTTTCAATATAGTTATATCTACTTAAAAAAATCGAATTATGTGAACGAAAATGTATGTATTTATTTATTTATAGAGAGTATTCATAAGTTGTCAGTTACAATAAATCAACAAACAACGTAATCTTGAAATATTCAACTGGAGCTCAATTAAGAACGACTCGTATACCAATATGATTTCAAATCTTAAACACTAATCTTATCAACAGTATGAGAGAAACAGGACAATAAATAAAAAAAATGAGAAACAAAGTATGGAAAGCAATAATTACATAATAATAAATATCAACAATATGAAGTAATAAAACAAAAAAGTGAAAAACAAAGTATGAAAGCAGCTTTTAAATCAACACTCTCCCAAACATAGCATTCTTAATAATATCTACTTGAATTCGGATTGAATATATCAATATATTGATTTATTTCGCAAGGGGCTAAAAATTATTTCGAATAAGAGAGGTTTTAGAATTATCGGGGTAAATTACTATATAATTAATATCTTGGAATTTGTGGGCTTGAGAAATTTCGAATTATGTCGAATTTCGAATTTGTAATTATTGTCAAACATGCGCACCTCTCGTCATACCTTAAACAATTTCTCGATATTACGTTTGTTAACACGTAAGTAGGAGAGTCCGGACGAAGAACATTTAGATCACATTTTTTTTGGATGCCCCATCAATGACCGTTATTCATATTTTATTCAAGATATTTCTTATTGCAATATTCTATTCCCCATCAACATCCCAACCCTCTTATCTTCCAATGATCAAATCACTTTAAAATTATTAACAAGATTCCTAAAAGCTAACGGTATAAATCTATAAAAATTAGCTGTGCCCGCGCGGCTTCGCACGCGTAAATTTTTAGTACACTGTTTGGATCGTCATAGAACTTTCGCGAACCTTCTAGAGCATTCTCCTTCCAGAACTTTCAAGAAATTTATCGAATGTACAGGAACCTTCTAAACACACCGACACATTCCACCACTTACCTTATAGAACTATCGAAAATTTTCTAGAACCTTCTCCTTCCAGAACTTTCTAGAGCAGGTTTTTCCGGAACCTTCTAGACTCACCGACACAGTCGGCGCGCCTATTTTGAAATAATCTGAAGCATTTGCGGCCTTGCCATAACAAAAAAATGTGCTAGAAAGCACATTTTCGTCAACGACTCCCACCCACGCACAGCCACCCCCACCAAACTCGCACATTTTTAATGTGACATTAAGGGCTATCTACCACCATAACCACCAGGGGGTGGTAGTGTTTGGTTGTGAAGAAAACTTGGCGGATAGGGAAAAACGGGTTTCTTTGTTCTTTATATATAGATTATATATTATATATATATTATTCTATATATATATATATATATATAGATAATATATATATATTATCTAGTATATACAGGAGTATTTGTAAAACTATAATAACTCGCGGGGACTTATACTCCTGCCTTGATTATGAGTCGAAAATGTTTCAAGCTAAGTTCATGACCTAATAATAGTTATGGAGATAGTGCGATATCAAAGTTGCAGTTTTTTTCAAGATATCTGACCTATTTTTTGTAAATCGTTGGACTAATATAATATATATAATAATATATATGTATATATCCATATATAAATATAGACATATATATATAACATATATATAGAGATGATAGATATATAGTAGATATATATATATATATAATATATATTATATATGATATGATGTATATTTTAATTATTTATTTATATATATATATATATAAATTAAATAAACATCATATCCTTTTCCATTACTAATAGAATTGAATCATCCATATTGAATAATGTTAATCCTAAAAAGAATCGTTTCCAATTTAAATTTCTAAAATAAAAGGGAAAAAAAACGCAACCCACTCACCCATTGGTAATGAAGATATACACTTGTTTTGTGGCAAGTACACCCCATAGGGGTGAAACGCCAAGGAATAAGGAGAAGAAGTAACACGTAAGTGCTTATTTCGATTTATATTCTTCTTATTCTGTGTTAGTAAAACTACTAATTGTGTTTGATGGGACGTGTTGGTAGTTCAGCTGTTCAGGAGACGCCAGTGCGATGGTTCCTGGTCTTCAGTGGCGTGCAGTGAGTATAAACTTATGTTATGCTGTGACCGACTATATACCTATATTATAAATATATATAAGCATATACCTATAATGGTAAATACATTTTTTTATTTTATTTACCTATATATAATGAACTATTTTGAGTAGCTTCAATCCACAAAAATAACTGCACTATAAAAGAAGTATTGTAAACAATATTTCCTAAATAAATAAATATTTTATATAGGTATAGCTAATACGGCGAAAAATTTAAATATACTTCGAAGACGATATATATATATAATTAAATCGGGAACAATACTAATTTCAGATATACGTTTCTTTTCACAAAAATAAATCCAACATTTTATCATATTATTATGATATGACAGATGACAGATGGTATTTGTCGTATTCTTATTTATATTTACCATAGAAAAGACATAAAATGTACACCGAAAGTTTCGTGTGGAATTTGTAAAAAATAACATTTCCGCATGACGTCCGCCTGGCATAGGACCTTTCCAAGAAGGGCGCTACTACACAAAACTCGCAGCATTAAATATACACGGTTTTTTTCTCGACTTGACTATATCTGTGGAACAAATTGGTTGGCGAAATAAATGAAGAATTGACATGAAGTTAAGCACAGAAAAGTCGGAAATAAAACTTCTAGCCGTAGGACGAACTACGGCTAGAATTTTAAATCAACTTTTTCTTAAGAAAAGGATTATTTAATTAATATTTGTTTCTCAGAATCTTTACTAATGCACAGCTTTTTGCTTGTATGCGCTGCACGCCACTGCTGGTCATGTGGTGGCGCGCACAAGTCCACCAGATGTGCGCGACTTCCCCGTACAGAGAAATAGTACAAATCGACTACAGTCGCGCACATGCGGATACGCGTCTCACCAAAATTCTTCCATTTTTACTCCCTTTATTAACTCGTGGCGTCTGCTTGCTTGCTTGCTTGCCGGCTTGCCGCCAAAAAAAACTTTGGATCGATTTTTGACCCTTTTCCGTGATCCAATCGAGCTGAAACTTGGCAAGTAGACTCGTGCCGAAGATCAAGAAGATCAATCTAATTTTAATTAAAAAAAAATAATAATTATAGTATAATTTCGGATTTTTAGAAATTTTATTGTTTTTTTTCAAATTGGAATCATTAGAAAAGTTTGATTAGCAACGGCGGCCCGATAACGTCGCGGAATATTTTCTAAATTTGAATTACTCCGTCGGTATACATAATAGGTACTTCACTACGAATGTCGAAAATCTAAATTGACTGACAAATGTTTTTAGAATTTAATCTACAAAGCATGAAGTGTCTTATCAAAGCTCAAAACATCTGACATTTTAGAAATATATTAAATTACTGTAAGTTTAGTGTTATGTTATATGTTTTAATTCTTCTTTAATTATTGTTATATTTTACAAAAAAAGGGACTATAATAAAAACATGGTTTTTATGGGTTACTTTTTACCTAGATGAGTATTAAATCATTTTTTTAATTGTGTTAATAATTATTACTATTTCATAACTTCATTATATTCACTTTTTCCATTCCATTACTACTGTTCTTGTCTATTATTTGTGGAATTGGCAAAAATGAATATAAGTAGATTGAATGCGGTCACTAAGACGCTTGTGTGGAAAATATTTCGTCGACAGAGTGAGGAATGAAAAAATTAGAAGTGAATTTAATGCTGGCTGGAGTGTGGTAGATAGAATAAAGAAAGGAGTGCTGAGATGGTTTGGTCATGTAGAACGTATGAGAGAGCAAAGGATGGTTAAGAAAATATATGGGGCGAGTGTTAAAGGCAACAGAAAAACAGAAAACAGAAAGAAAAAAAAAACAGGAAAAGAAGGCGTCCGCGAAAGCAATCAGATACTATAGGTACTGGAGGATGGCCCTGTTAAAAGCCTAAACAACCGTAGAGCTTTCACAAGAAGATGTATGAATGTAGCCAAAGCAAAAGTGGTGTGCCAAGATAGAATAATATGACCTCCTGATGTTAATAGGTGTAAACACCAACACAACTAAATAATGTGCCTCGTACGCACGGCTTAGGGCCTGTTGTTTCAAGTTGGATTAAAGTAAGCGTTCTTTTAAAGCATAGATTTTTACGTTCTCCACCAATCAGACGATCCGTTTTCGTAAAAATCTATGCTTTAATCGACCGCTTACTTTGATCCAACTTGAAACAACCGGGCCTTAGACGTACTAATTGATTCAAAGATGTATAAGTAAGGCAATGAAAATATATTTGTTATTTTATTTATGCCGATCAATTCTTTAAACTGTGTTTTGTTTTGATAAATAACAGCTGTACCGCCATTTTCTTTCTTTGAGTATCGGTTGAACTTACTTTGAATTAAAAATTATTAAATTCTTAGAAAACACGATAAGGGCCCGTGGATGACTAATGTGAAAATAACTTTTTACTCCCTGTATATTAACTCGTGGCGTCTGCTTGCTTGCCGCCAACAAAAACTTTGGATCGATTTTTCCCGTGATCCAATCGAGCTGAAACTTGGCAAGCAGACTCGTGGCGACGATCAAGAAGATCTATCAAATTTTCGTTAAAAAAAAAAATAATTATAGTATAATTTCGGATTTTTAGAAATTTTATTGGTTTTTTCAAATTGGAATCATTAGAAAAGTTTGATTAGCGACGGCGGCCCGATAACGTCGCGGAATATTTTCTAAATTTGAATTACTCCGCCGGTATAATAGGTACATCACTACGAATTTCGAAAATTTACAAAACAATTGGTTCACAGATGACAGAAAAATTGTGTTTTTTTGGGAAAAAATCAAATAATAATTTATTTCTTTCAGATTTCTGCTTAGTTTTGAAGAATTCTACATTACTCAAATCTGATTCTGACTAAATCATTTGACGCTGGAAATTCATTAGGTACGATATTGATGATAATTGAATCTATCAAAATCTTGACATCTCAAAACATTTGACATTTTAGAAATATATTAATTTCTGTAATTTTAGTGTTATGTTATATGTTTTAATTTGTCGTAAAGAAAGGGAGTATAGTAAAAACTTGGTTTGTTTATATATGATTGTGTCCGTGAATCAATTTAGCCTATTGAATGAAAGTCCTAGGAACATTGTTTGAAGGTTATTTCATAATTTAGATTATTTCTTAGAAGATAAATGCCACATGGCCACAACTGGCTCACATAGTTCGGTAGTTCGGTATTTACGATGACATCCCAATCATAATTATTACGTTGTCTGTTAGTTCATCCGTCCGTCCGCGTAACTTCGTGTAACGTCCGAAATTTTTTCTTGAGAATTTTTTTTTGAATAATTTTTTTTTTCGAGAATTTTTTTTATCGACATATTTCATATTATTATCAGCCCTGATGATGGACCCTGCAATGAGATCCGTAATGTCGACCAGAGAGGTCAGATACACATGGCAGAAAACTACAAGCAGAAAATTCTTTCTTATCTTTTCAAATTGATCTGTCCGGGTATTGTGTGGTATTAAAAGTTACCTCGTTCTTTACCTAAAGGCACGATAAGATCATAATTATAATAAAATTCATAATTTTCCTATAGTTACTTACCTATCTTGTTTTATTTTTATTCTAAAAATTAAGAAACCTTATAAAAACTAAAGTAGCCAGAACTGGCACAATGACATGGCCAAAACTAGATAAAAAAGTAACCCATAAAAACCAAGTTTTTATATACTCCCTTTCTTTGTAAAATATAACAACAATTAAAGACGAATTAAAACATAATATAACACTTAACTTACAGTAATTTAATATATTTCTAAAATGTCACATGTTTTGAGCTTTGATAAGACACTTCATGCTTTGAAGATTACATTCTAAAAACATTTGTCAGTCAATTTAGATATTCGACATTCGTAGTGAAGTGCTTATTATGTATACCGACGGAGTAATTCAAATTTAGAAAATATTCCGCGACGTTATCGGGCCGCTATGCTAGTAATCAAACTTTTCTAATGATTCCAATTTGGAAAAACAATAATATTTCTAAAAATCCGAAATTATACTATAATTATTAAATTTTTTTAACGAAAATTAGATAGATCTTCTTGATCGTCGCCACGAGTCTACTTGCCAAGTTTCAGCTCGATTGGATTACGGGAAAAGGGTTAAAAATCGATCCAAAGTTTTTTCACCCGGCAAGCAAGCAAGCAAGCGGACAGACGCCACGAGTTTAATATAAAGGGAGTAAAAAATGGCCAGAACTGGTACATTTGGACACATTTCACGTTTGATGTTTCTATTTTAAATTAAATTAATTTTCTTTTCTACATATTCAAAAAAGTAACGAATGTGCTGTATGGGGAAATTAAAAAAAACGTTTCTGACTATTTTTGAGTTCGTAGTGATGCATAGTCGGCAAAAAATATCTTAAAGTGGCCAAAGCTGGCCCCCTAACCCTAGTTCAGAAAGTGCTTCATTGTGTAACTTTGTGTATTATATATTTTAGCATATGTGACCAAAGAAATAGCGAAGGGAAAAACTACATTTCAAAATGAAGACTACAACACACATACGTTCACCAGTTTGAAGACTACAAAGTATACACTACAATTGTAATAATTGAAGTGAAGTAATTGTAGTACTACGAAATGAAGTGAAGTAATGAAGTAATTGTAGTATTAATGAAGTGAAGTAATGTAATTAAGTAATTGTAGTATTAAGGAAGTGTAGTAATGAAATGAAGTAATTGTAGTATTAATGAAGTGTAGTGTAATGAAATGAAGTAATGTAGTACTAATGAAGTAAATATTTTTTTCCCAAATAATAATTTGAGGAGCTAAAAAAAGGAAGAACGAAAAAACGAGAAAAAAAATATTTAAGATAAATATTTTCTCCAAAGTAACATTTGGCGACCTAAAAAACATTCGATTCCAAAAAATTTTCAAACCATGGGGGGGAGGGGTTGTTACAGTTTCCACAGATTTCTTCGTTTAGCTACATCAACTTCCCAAAAATTTCACGTAAAAAATGCACTATTTAAAGTATGTTTCTCATACTTTCGATAACTTTGAAGTGTGTGTACTTTGTAGTGTTCGCTTTGAAATGAAGTGTACTATTTGAAGTTTATACTTTCAATAACTTTGGTGTTCGTAGTTTGTAGTGTGCACTACACTTCAAAACGTGCGAAGTGTGCACTTCAATGTAATGTAGTACTACATTGTAGTAGTGAGTACAGAGCGGACCCATCACTACAAAGAAAGAATTGTCGGTAGTCGTTGCCCCGGCAATATCCCTTTACGGAACTGTCACAAAATATAAATATTTCATTCATCTTAAGTTCCGCCAGAACTCTCGCGTCAAAGAGATTCATGGCGGCCGCGAGAAGTATCATAAAGCACTCGCTAACAACGACTTCACCGCCGCCAGCGCAAATAAACAACCAAACGGAATATAAATATAGACGGCGGTGGTGGCGTTCGGGTAGAAAGTCTACCATCGGGAGCGAGCTGAAAACTCTCTTCACACACACCGTCCTTCTGAACGCGCCGAGCGATGATTAGAGAGATTTTTGATGGAATTTTTTCTATATGTAAATGAAGATCAGTAGGTACCTATTGATCTTCATTTAATTTGAATTGTTAAAATGGAACGTTTAAATTTGTGTGAAAATTCTTTCACAAACAACTGACAATCGAGCTATTGAGAAAATTATAATATACCGGTGAATAATACACATTTAATAATGGATAAAGTTTCTAATATAAAATAATAGCTTTAAATTTTTTGTTGTTTCTCTTTTCAGTTGTGTACTTTTATTATTTTTAAATTTTAATATGAAATATTATGTTCCTTTGCTAATAAAATATATACTCTTTTCAGAGCAACGCAAAAAAGCTTTTATTTAAAAAAAAACTAAAATATTTGGGAAACCACATTATATATATTATAAAGAGGAAAGATTTGATTGTTTGTTTACGTTGAATAGGCTTCGAAACTACTGGACCGATTTTTTTTTTCACATAAGAATCCTACATTATTCCTGATGAACATAGGCGATAGAATATTTTCAAAAAAGTTAGGGATCCGTATGAAAACTTAAATAATGTAACCCAGCGTGTGAAAAAAATACAAAAAAAAACTTTTATCGCGTACGCTGCGGAAATTATTGACAATAGAGCAAAGTGATGTACTACAGTTTTATAGAGGACATCAATATATATACAAAGAAGTCCGTGATATGTCTAACTGTTACACAATAACTACATTATTCGTACCTGGGTATTAATCATTATCCAAATAAATCATTTCGTATTCAATACCTGTAAATTACTTTTTGAATTATACCATTCCCAAATTCCATGTATGTTAAAATTTATAAATTTATAATTTTTTGTTAAATACCCGTGCGAAGCCGGGGCCGGCCGCTAGTCCCCTTATAAAGAGGAACCGCACGTAATCGAAGATTTCCGAACAATCTAAAAAATTTCAACAAATATTTGGAACACACGAAAATAATCCAGAAACTTCCAGAAATCCAAGTGACGCCGCACGGAGCAGTTTTGAGCTTGACAGCCGCGAGGGGCCACAGAATTAGCGAAACAGAATTTTATGCTAGAAATTTTTATCCTTCCAATTCATATATTAATTTTGTAAATTAAGAGGAACCGCACATAATCGAAGTTTTCCGAATAATCTAGAAATTCTACAAATATTTGGAACACACGAAAATACACCAGAAACTTCCAGACATCCAAAGCCTGTGTGAAATGACAAGTGACGCTGCATGGAGCAGTTTTGAGTTTGACAGCCGCGAGGGGCCATAGGATTAGCGAAACAGACAGCGACAGGCTACTCAGTGCGAATTATAATCGGCTAGTCAAGAAGTGAGTGAGTGCCTATTTGTACGTGGAATATTCTCGATAGTGATCAATGCGATAGAAACGGCATGATACAAACTATTCTCAAAGAACTAACTAACTAACTAACTTACCATCACGTCGTTTCCCCGTGAGGGTAGGCAGAGAGGATAGAGCGCCATATTCTTCTGTCCTGACATACAACTTTCGCTTCGTCTACATTCATACATCTTCGCATGCAAGCTCGACGGTTGTCCAGGCTTCTAACAGGACCATGTTCCAGTATCTGGTTAATCTGGTCATGCCACGTCTTCCGTGGATGAACACTTGCATTATATATCTTTCTTACCATTCTTTCCTCATTCATTCGCTCAACGTGCCCAAACCACCTGAGCGACCCTATTTTTATTCTATGTATTATGCGACGATCAGCTTTACATTCATTCCCAATATCTTCATTCTTTACTCTATCATACATGGATTTGCCACACATACGTCTAAGGGGTCTCATCTCCACTGCATTCAATCTATTTTCATTCCTCTTCTGCTAGCTCCAGGCTTCACTTCCATACATTAGTGTCGGTACCAGAACTCCATTATGTATTATTATTTCTCAAAGAAGAGAAGAATAATTTGCTCCAGTTAAGTTTGTGATTATTTTTTTACTTTTTAATCAACAATTTCCCGACTAGCACTTGTGTATTTTCTAGGACAATGCAATATTCAATTAATTTTTTTTTTTTTTTTTTTAAAAAAAAATAGAGATGCGAACACGGAATACGTGTCACATCAATATTCTTACTATTTTCAAACTAAGCTAAACGCTTGTGCTATGAAAATAGGACTAACTTGCTAGTCTGGAGTGAGATTCGAACACGCGACCTTTAGATCACGAGGCGAGTGTCCTAACCACAAGACCAACAAGCTACTCAATTCCAACGTGATTTGTTTGAGATTTTGAGAGATACGTAATAATTAATTTTAATATTTCATTAAGGGTAAAGACTGCCAAAGCGGATATTCCAGGCAGGACCAGAAGGCAGAAGACCAAGGGGCCGTCCTAGGAGGACCTGGCGGAAATAGTCGGAGGGCTATGGCGAAGCGAGGTTGCAATTAAATTGGGCTGACGTGGAGAGCGCAGCCCAGATAGGAAGAGTTGGAACCTCCTATGCGATGCAGGGATCCCGATCCAATAGGATAAGGGATAGAAGAAGAAAAGAAGATAAAGGAGAAAGAAACTTATTCTTCTTCTTGTATTGCCATCTCCTATCAGAGATCAGTTCACATATTGGCGATCAAGACTTTTCACCACTGCACGGAACAACTTAGTGGAATAACGCTGGTACCAGTCTCTCAAATTACGCAGCCATAAGGTGCGGCGTCTTCTTATTTTTCCACTGGATGATGAACTCATCATCCAGTGGAATCAACTGATTAGGTTAGGTTAGGTTATACTTTGATCCTCTCGTAAGAAAGGAAAAAATGGGAAAATAAACAAAGCGGCAAAACGATACCAATACGAAACAAATTTATAAAAGCACGCCCTCAATTTTTTGAATTGAATTGCTCGTTCACTGTGTATTTTATTATTTTAAAAAGTATATTGTGAACTTAATTAAATATTAAAATGAATAATTAATTAAGACTTCGTTGGCTGGGGCACGTGGAGAGAATGTCCGAGCATCAAGCACTAAAAGTCCCTGCTGAACTCAAGGCCAATAGGGCGGAGGAGCTTAGGAAGGACAAAATTAAGGTGGAGTGGCAACATCCTCAAAGACATTTCTGCCTTGGAGCTTCTGAACTGGAGAGAGCTGGCACTAAACCGAGATGAGTGGAGGAAGATTATTGAGGAGGCCAAGAACCACTAAGGGTTGTAGTGCCAAGAGTGATGATGATGACGATGATTGTTAACTTAATAAAATATTAATTACGCTAGTGCCGCCTGTCGATTCGACCCGAACGCAGCCCGAGCCATGAGCGACAGGTGCCGTGTATATTCCCGCGTTTTCCGTAAAAAATTTGTTTTTTTCGGGACCATTATTTGGGTTACAATGCGTCAATTTGGGTCGCGTGTCACGGGAAGTGGGTCGGGTTTAAAATAAAAACAGGTAAACTTATTATTGTCCCAGACCGGTGTTGATTTTTAGGCCGCGTTACGAGAAAAGCGGTCCAGAAATTTGTTCAGAATCGTATCTTGTTTTATCTGACACTTCGAGGAAGACTGCTCCTCTTGCGGGTTCTTAGATGACTGACTGACTAACTAACTAACTAACCATCACGCCGTTTTCCCGCAGGGGTAGGCAGAGAGGATTGAACGCCACACTCTTCTATCAGAGTAATGCAGGCTGGGCGATGGCAACATCGCTATCGTCGCCGCCTTCGGGTTTGCTGGCCCGGGGTTCAAACCCCATCTCCGGCCGTTTGATTTGTTTTTTTTTAGCGAATTCGAACGAAATAACGGTGTTACACGAAGTCACAGAGACAGACGGACGGACAGATAACGAAATTATAATTGAAATTATTTTAAAAAATCTATTTTCAATTTTAACAAGGGTTTTATCACTTTATTCGACTTGTATTAAAGCTAATGAATTATTAATAATCGATATAAGTTGCTGTAATGATTTAAATATGTTTAATTTTACTTTGTTACACACACACACACACACACACACACACACACACACACACACATCCTCTCATCATCAGGTATAGACAATAACTAACTTAAATACAAAATTTAGCAATCTAATCGGGTAGGAAGTGGATACATGAGACTGCAATGATGTTCGACTTTTTGCAAAAATAAGTCAGAAATATTGAAAAAAAAATGCAAATTTTGATATTGCACATCTCTATAACTACTGATCGTGGTTCCTACTCACTCAATCAAGGCAGGAATCCATCTGTAAAGTTTTTTCTATAAGACACCTGTATACAAGAGCCACAATTATTTATTCTATCTTCTATCGGTTGTCACTTTAGACTAGTGAAGGGAAAAAGTACATTTTAAAATGAAGACTACAACACACACACACGTTCATCAGTTTGAAGACTACAAAGTGTACACTACATTTGAAATGAACTAATTGTAGTACTACGAAATTGTAGTACTAATGAAGTGAAGTAATGAAGTAATTGTAGTATTAATGAAGTAAACTAATGAAGTAATTGTACTACAAAATGTATGTTGTACTAATAAAGAGTGTACTTTGTAGTGTTCGCTTTGAATGAAGTGTACTATTTGAAGTATATACTTTCAATAACTATGAAGTGTGTGTAGTTTGTAGTGTGCACACAAAAAGTGTGAAGTGGACACTGTAATGTAATGTAGAGTGTCACCACTATAACTTGGCGTGCGAGGGAGGGCGCCCCTGTCGTGAAACAGAAGTTGCCAGGTTGTAAATTTATTACACAATACATGTACTGAATGTCCGGTGACCAGTGTCAGAGCCTTCAATATAAATTTGGTCGGGTAACAGCGCGCTCCGCGGCGGCCGCTCTATCTGTCAAACTGTCAGACGGTAATATCGGTCCATTATTTTCTTTTTCAGCTTCGCTAAACTTTAATACTTCATTGGCAATTGTTCTTGCACCACCCCGGACAGTTTTGGTTGTTTTGAGCATAATCATTCTGTGTATATTGGTAATCAAGATGTCACAGCTCCCGAGCAAATACAAAATTGTACTGAATGACAGGGCAAGAGGTTGCCGCCGGGTGCGGGCGGGGCGGGTTTTAGTTCCGATCCTGCCGCACGCCAAGTTATGTTGGGCAGGCAATAGTACTACATTGTAGTAGTGAGTACAGAGCGGACCCGTCACTACTTCAGACGCGGTGGAATATTCATTTAGAAAGTCATATTTTGCGCTGCGTGGAGTGTCGCGCTTCCGCGTTGCTCTCCTATCAAAATACACTTGTCCCTGAAAAGCGCCATTGGCTGCACACATCCCTATCAGTATGCACAGAACGCATAAACTGATATATACCGGGTATACACAAACAACCAGAAGCTTCTAAAAACTTATTTCCAAAAGTGGTCGCACTCACCGCCTCGACGACACTCAATGCGAGCGGGACGGGGAACCATCCACACAAAACCTCTTCTCTGCCTCCAAGGCGCAAGGACAAATGAAAAGTATTGGAACATACTTCTTCTTCTTCTTCTTCATCAACCTTCGTCTTTCCACTGCTGGATATAGGCCTCTTCCTTATTTTTCCATTCTTCCCTGTTGTTGGCTAATTGTAGCTATTTCTTTCCCCCCACAGCGACAATATCATCGGCCCATCTCTTTTGAGGTCTTCCGATGCCTCTTTTATTTTCCCAAGGTCTCCATTTCAGAACTCTGGGAGGCCATCTTGTAGTATCCTGTCTTGCAACGTGTCCTGCCCATTGCGATTTTAGCTTCGCTACACTATCCATCATATCCACTACTCTAGTTCTGCGCCTAATTTCGTCGTTTCTAATTCTATCTCTTAGGCTTACCCCAAGCATGGATCTCTCCATGGATCGTTGCGTACATTTGAACTTTTCTACACTTTTCTTTGTAAGGGCCATAGTCTCCAATCCATACGTCATCACTGGCAGTATGCGTGATTCAAAGGCTTTTCTTTTTAGGCTAATTGGGATCTCTTTGTTCTCGAAGATATGTTTGAGTTTGCCATACTTGTCACCCAATAAGTGGGAATTGCAAGTTACATATGTACAAGAAATGCCACAGAACATATGTACAAGAAATATAAAAGTCCGTAATGTCTGTAGTAATAAGCATAAAGATAAAAACACAACATGTAGACATATAACTTAGGAGCCATATTAATTAAAATGTATACAGAATTGCACCTTAAAGACAGTTATTACATTAATTCACTCCCTTCAGTGAAAAATTAAAATAAAATAACGAGCACAAACATTAAGGGACTCGCCAGTACGGAGATCCACTGCCGGCAGATACAACCACGGTAATGATCCTAACTAATTAAGTTACGCCTTGGAGGTGGATGAGCCCTCCGATTTTGGATAGAGTTGAACTCAAAGATCACCACTCCGTTTGTAGAGTCGGAGATCTCTGCTACGGTAGATGATGTAAAAGTATTTGATTACAAAACACAAGTTATAAAGAATACAGTAGTGTACAAAGGTTACAATTGAAAGGCGCGAAGTTCGAAGGTATGACGGCGAGAGCTTCCGCTGTATCCGAGGAGCCCCGCTGGAGTGAGATGGTTTGTTCTGCGGGCGCGTGCTTATATAGACATTCAGAACAAAGGAATCGGGGGTGTTATGATTTCCTCTTTACTCGGCCGCGCATGTGGGTATTTAGCTTAGATCAGCGAGGTGCATTTCGTCACTCCGATAGTCCATGCCCTCTGCTATACCTCGCCTTTGTACTCGGTCATTGGTCCGGCTTACATTTGCCTTACTCAGCGATCTTGTCTCAACCTCTGTATCGAGGGCGACGGCCTGCCGTCTCGATGTCAGCATCTGTGGCAACTCCTTACACGGGTGTCTGTGTGTATGTGTCTCGGGCCACCACACGTCTAATAAGTACGACAATGAGGGCAGACCCACTGCTTACTCAAGACCGTTTTATAAGCAAAAGCTCCCATATCGGTCCTACTAATTCGCCGCCAGGTTGGCATTTTTTAATGCTAAAGGCAATTTGCAACGCTGGGTTGCAAATTAGAGTTGGGCCGCACGGCTGCCATCCAAAATTTTGCCCTCATTGTCCCGTCAGTCCACTTCTTTATTTTATTTTTTAAATACATAAACCAATCAGATAGTTAAATACAGTAAGCATTAACACGATGTATAATCATAACGTCGCTGTATATATATATATAATAAAGCCAATGTGCCGTTTAGTACATTCTGAGATGAGCGAATAAATTTGTCAATTTTTCATATAAATAATAATACTTAAAAAAAACATTGCCGTTCGTCTGGAAAGTCTGCCTGGTAATTATTTAAAATATTTTTAATAAATCTAGCCTGTGCAATTATTTTTTAAAACAGACTACTGGACCCTTCTTCTCCATTCTATTCGGTTTCTCCTCATCATTGAGAATCGAGGCTGGGCCAGCCAATTTTTTATGGGAAAAACTCTTTTTTTTTAAATTTATTTATTTCTATTTAATTTTAAGTATCAAATTTTGTTTGGACTGTGCCTGCCTCACTAGAAATATCTGTGTTGAGACAGGCATAGTTTACAATATTGTGTAGGTTCAAAACATAGTAAATAGATAATAATGTGTTTAAAGTAACATAATAGAAAATATATCATATATATGAGGTTATATTGTGTAAGTGTGCCTATTTTATCTCTCCCCTTGTTTCGGATCCACTGTTCTATTTTGTATTTTATGTTAGAGTTGTAAATTGTGGTTAGCCCGGGTTGTTTTAATTCGTCAAGCATGCAATTAAGTAATTTGGGTCCAAAATAGTTATAGCTCCTTTGTCCATACGCGGTATGTAACCTTGGGATTTGTAGATTGAGTTTGTTTGACCGTGTGGTAATTATTGTTTGAGTTGGTTTAAACTGTGTATTTTTGTGTTAGCGTGTGTATTTAAGAGTAGTATTCGCATAAATTTGTTTTATATCGAATACGTCGAATTTGTTGAATATTTCATCTGTCCTTGTTAAAATTGAGGTTTTGAGAATTACTTTTATAGCAATTTTTTGAGTTGCAATGCTCATGCTTCAACGTTCTCCACAACATGTCATGCAATCTGGTATCCGCTGTTATCGTAGGAAGTAGGTAGCCCCCGCATCCCACCAACAGGAACACGTAGGATGGGGGAACTGTGCGCAGTCGTGTCGTGGAAAGATGACCGCCATTTTGTTATATTCGTTTTACATTATTTAATGCAAATATAATGCAATATCCAAGGCTGCCTGGAGATAGAGCGCAATATTTTATTCTAGACCTAACTATAAAAAGCCTGTCAACGTTTGTAACAACATTATTAAGTCTGTTTTTCTCTTGTTCATTCTTTTTACTCCCTTTATAATTAACTCGTGGCGTCTGCTTGCTTGACGAAAAAACTTTAGATCGATTTTTGACCCTTTTCCCGTGATCCAATCGAGCTGAAACTTTGCAAGCAGACTCGTGGCGACGATCAAGAATATGTATCAAATTATCGTTAAAAAAAAAAATTGGATTTTTCAAATTTTTAATGTTTTTTTATCAAGTTGTATGAAAATATTTCAGCGCGTCTGGTAAAAACGGAACCTGATTATAGTATAATTTTGGATTTTTGGAAATTTTTTATTACTCCCGTTCGTAGCGTCGCTCGACCGAAGCCCAACGCGTAGGTTAAGCGCCAAACCAGTTTCCATTAGTAAATGAGAAAGGGAGTATAATAAAAACTTGTTTTTTATAGGTTACTTTTTTATTATTTTTAACATGCCTATGTTTTTCTGCTAATAATTAAGTCTCTTTTTCTTCTTTTTAAATTTTTTACTCTTTCTTGTTGTATAATTCTTAACATACCTAAGTTTACTTCATAACATAATTATCATTAATAACATATATCTAAATGTGGAGACCTGTAATTGGCCATCTATATTATATCAATGTTTTTTATGCTTCTTTGTTGTGCTGTTGGTCTTCCATGAATATTAAATAAATAAATAAATAAACACTGGCTGTAACCCGTCATAAATGACGGAACACTGGTTCGCGTCTTTGCTAAGCCTAGTATATATTTATAGTATCTTTTTGGCGATCCACGGATAGGCGGCCGTAGCAACATGCGTGAAGCGTCCCGTTCGGGTTTGGCGGCCCGGGGTTCAAGCCCCATCTACGGCCGTTTAATTTGTTTTTTAGCTGTGAATTCGAACGAAACTTGTTTCACAGCATAACATGAGTTCTTTCATCCAGTTTCGTTGGGTTATTAATAAGGTTGGGTGCACATTTCATGTAGTTTTTGTTTTGTAATACGTGTTATTTCATTTTATTTACGTTGTGTGTAAAAGTGTTAACTCTTATAAAATAATTTCAAATTAAATCTAATCACATGGCCTCTCGTAAGCGTGAAAAAAGTTATATTTTTTTCGACCGCTGGGAATGTAGAAACGGATAAAAGAAATGTTGTGCTTTTTGAACAAAAATTTGCCGGTGGTAAATTTTAATTATGAAATCTCTTAGTAAAAAAAGAACAGTTGTGTATTATTTATTAACTTATTGAATTATTCGTATTCGTATTCGCCGAATAGTAGGTTTGATATTCGTATTCGTGAAAGTAGTATTCGTTGCATCACTGATATAAATCAGTGATATTTCTGATGATTTATAGACGCTCCTTTACACATACTAATCCGATTGACTTTCTTAAATGGAAAGACCTATACCTAGCAGTGATGGGTCCGCTCTGTACTAACTACTACAATGTAGTACTACATTACATTGAAGTGTACACTTCACACCTTTTGAAGTGTAGTGCACACTACAAACTAAACACACTTCAAATTTATTGAAAGTGCGACTACATACTTCAAATAGTACGTTCTTTATGTGAAATTTTTGGGAAGTTGATGTAGATAAATGAAGAAATTTTTGGAAATCGAAACAACCCCCCCTCGCATGGTTTGAAAAATTTTGGGACTGAATGAAGAAAAGAAAAAAATATAAAGAAAAGTAGCTTGTTGGTCTTGTGGTTAGGACTCTCGCCTCGTGATCCAAAGGTCGCAGGTTCGAATCTCACTCCAGACAAGCAATTAGTCCTATTTTCATAGCACAAGCGTTTAGCTTAATTTGAAAATAGTAAAAATATTGATGTGACACGAATTCCGTGTTCGCATCTCTATTTTTTTTTTTTTTTAAATCTCCGGAAACTGAAACAGCCCTCCCTCCCCCATGGTTACTGCAGTAGTTCACTTCATTAACACTACAATTAGTTCACTTCATTAGTACTACAATTAGTTCACTTCATTAGTACTAAAAATAGTTTACTTCGTGTAGTTTTTACTACAAATGTAGTGTACACGTTGTAGTCTTCAAACTGGTGAACGTGTGTGTTGTAGTCTTCATTTTGAAATGTAGTTTTTCCCTTCGTCAATACCTACATACCTAGTACTGAGAGGATCTCGACTAGGTCAAATGACGTCATAGGTGAGGCGAGGTACTCGTTCCACGCTAAAATACGTGAATTTAAAGAATCTATTGATGGATTTAAAAAAACTTTTCACTGGTTTATAGTATAAGTTTTGATCTATATTTTAATTCCATTAAGTTAAATATAGTTCTATCGATATCATGAAACTTCTCCATTGAAATGCTGCTACCATGTCACCATGAGATGATGATTATGCCTGGAATATATATGACACAGGGTCTACTTGATGTCTATTATTACGTCTGATTTATTTTGAGTGTGAACACGAATCTAGACTGTTTGACGTTTACGTAAATATTCGAGGTTATGATGCTCATTAACAGAAAAAATGACATTGAAATGCTTTCCAAGTAAAACAGCGTGGTCGCTCTTCTACGATGATGTGAGAATTAATCACGCGTTTTGGATCCCGTTCCTGGGTCCATCACTAGGATTTGAGTGACCGATTCAATCTATTTCATATATTAAATATTGATTAATATTTTATTGTTATTTGGCCATCCAACAGATAGTTATAGATACATGGTAAGAAAGGAATACAGCAAAAGAGTAGGTAATATGTCACTCACAATAGGGTAATTTCACATTTGACAGATATCTATGAAAATATATGGAATAGATTCAGAAAAATAAATTATGTTTTGTAATTCAGTGCGGGATAATGTTTTCATTCATAATTTTTATAATAAAACTCTTAAGAAATACGATTCCATTAAAACGCGATATGATTGGTCGTGATGTTGTTTAGCGAGAACTATAGACAAACCATATGTGATCTACGGAGTTTGTCACTGTAATTTATTTATTTTCTATGGTCACTGTTCATCTTCGTTTTGTTTTTACTGGTGTTTGCATGTTTTTTTACATAGATTTTGCCGTGTTTTTGACTTATTTTAATAAAATAACTATCTAAGAACACATTTAAAATAATTGAGGACGGATTTTCATAAGGAAAATCCGATAACTTACATACTGACGTACTGTAACAGACCTAATACTTCTTTATAGGATCGTAAATAGCATGGTTGATTGCCCCCAGATTATCAGTATGATCGACTTATATGCCCCATCGAGGTCATCAAGACACAGTGTATTATTCTATTATAGTGGAAATGTCAGAACTAATGCATTAGAAAACTCTGTAATTTCCATATTACACTCATTAGGGAATGAACATGCAGAGGCGGCTGAAATTTTTGCTGATAGTATAACTGTGTATAGGACAAAGCTGATACAATTCTTTACATCTCAACGAAATGGAAATGGACAATAAATTTTTCTGTATTATTATTTTATCTGTCTTATGTTTTTCTGTATTATTATTATTATTATTATTATTATTATTATTATTAGCTTTTAACTATTATTATTTGTACCTTTAACTGTATTATTATTTTAACTGTCTTATGTTATTTTTTAAAAATTTTATTCTGTATATTTGTAAAAGTCCATCAGGGTATTAAATAAATAAATAAATAAATGAATTAATTAATGAATTTCTACATTTGGGTACCATACAATATCTACAAAACTTTTTCCCTGGTAATATGGACGCACTATGAATAACTTAATACGATAACTGTCAAGGTACAGAAATAGCAATATTGCTATTTTCAGAATATGGCTGTTAGTACAGCACTAGGAAGAAATGGTTCGTAGTAGGGATAAAGGGAGGGAAATTTTTGAGGAGTTCCAAACCCACACAGGTTATTGTGACAATAGTGATGACGATATCAAATTATTACTATTAATTTCAAGAAATTTACAAATTTTGCATAAACTTCCTACTTTGATTATTTTTGACATCGACTGATTTCGATATCGTTGCATCTTCAGGACAGACGCATAATAACTGTGGTTAAGTTATTGCGCGTCCGTCCAGATGATACTTTAATAATTGTGTCCGACAACAAAGATAACGCCGTAAACATCAAACATGTCTGATAATAACCTCACATTATTTTCACTTTTGTAATAAATAAAGGAACGCTTGCGCTAGAATAATTTAGTTGATATACATTTAATTAAAATAACATTTTATCTATCGTAAGTTATTTTGGATAAATAAAAGTAGCATTTGAAGATTTTACACTTGTAATATTCGGCCATCGGGTAGGTAATTTGTCAGGGCGGAGTTTTTATTGATTTATTTGTCCTTAGCATCGTTTTGCAATATAACAGCTCAAAAACGTTATTTAAAAAACCCTTAGTGACACGGTTATCATACAGAACGGCAAGTTTAATAATTAGTTGTTAAAACATACGCGTAAATATTTAAATACAGAATGGCAAGTTAAATAATTAGTTGTTAAAACAAGCGTAAATATTTCATTCCATTGTAAAAAGCTCCCCACAGCAGAAGTTACGAGGCGCGTAAATCGGAAACGCTAAAATAATACTGTTTTCTCAATAAACTGCGTCCCAATAGCAATTGAATTCCCAATTGTAATTGAATGTTTACATTTCACTCTTCCGACGCCGAACGTCTCGGTTACCGCCGCTTTACAAATAAACATCTCCCAAATGGCGTGCATATTGGTATTTTATAGTATTAAAATGCTCTCCGAGAGGCGCAAAGGAATCTTAATTAACGGCGAGAATCTTCGACTAGGCCATTTTCGTGAGTGCAAGCAATAAAAGCAAGCGTATGACCGCGCCGGCCACAAAGATCTCATCCGTGACTCGCTCCAATGACGACTCGTGAATATTTGACCTATTTTTAGAGCTCCACCTAATAATAATTGCAAAGGTAACGTGAACCTTCCGTCGGCAAGGAATGCCCAGAGAATGTCATAGCTCCAAGTGGGCTCCAACACTCGGGAAAACATTTTAATTCTCCCGACACTGGCAGCATTTCGCGTCAACCGGACATTTTAACGCAACAACTGACGTAAAACGATTTTTAAAAATTCAAACGTATTACCTGCGCTATTTTACGCGAGTGAAACAGTGTATTTTAATTTTAAATCGGTTTGTAATCTCGGTGAGTGCGTTTATAAGTTTTGGAACGCTGCCGCCCGGCGTAGTGTTTTATCATCCTGGCAACCCCGCGCTTTTCTCCAATTTATTTTGACAAAGCCGATGTGAATGAGCTGGAGTCAGTGGTGAATTTTGATTTTTATCTGGTTTTTAACGTGTTTCGACGGCGTGTAATAAAAATAGTAAGTCACAATCATGAGATAATGTGTGTGGACTCTGCATTGTACTACTAACCACCGTTTAACGCGAGTTTTCTCCAAGTCCCACCGAAACATGCCCGAACCTTTCCGGGTTGTTAAATATAGAACATTTTCCACTAAAATTTTCCCGATTCGTTGAATTTTATTTTCATTTGTTTTGAACTGAGCGTGGTCTTGTTTGTTTTTTCTTCGGTGTCTTTTCGGCGAGAAATTCCGCTGCGCGGCTTTGGGAATGCGGGAGGTTATTTTAAAACATTGTGTGCATATTTGTCGAATGTTAAAATAACTCTAGTAAAGTTGACAGGGCAATTTATTTTTGTTGGAATTCCTCAAAGTTCGTGCGGAAATGTTGAATTAGTCACAATTGGAGAGTTCCCAAGTATTGTACGTGTCATATCTGAATTTATGGCGAATCGCGCTCGTATATTACAAGTGCTTATGTGCGCTATTCGTTCGTAGAGAAATGGTCGAGTTCGAAGCGAGATTATGTGAAAATAATTAAAACGAGATCGATGCAACGTTTAACTATCTAATTTGTATAGGTTTACATTTGATTGACTATATTCCTTCTTTATCTTGTACGCGGTGATATCCCTAAAACAAGCATACACGATTTTGCATATACTAATAATATTCTTAGTGATTACTGCAGAATATTCGAGGGTAGAAAGCCAAAAGGGTGTTAGTGATTATTTCAAACTTACCGGAGAGCAAAATAAAGTTCAGTCAATGCTTCTTTTATTTATCATTCAATTCAATTCAATTCAATTTTTATTTATTCCATAATATGTATATTACAAACTTTATATTCAACATGTTTATCATATATGTTTATCCAAAACACATGGAAATGTTTTAATAATAAAATAAATATTGACAAAATATTATTTTCCTCCTTGAGTTCGAAATAATGCCCTTTTGGCTTTGTGCCCTCGATATTAAGTGAAAAATTTATGCTGTTTTACGACTTTGAAATAGATTTCAAGAGAACAGCACAAACATATATATTTTGTAAGAGCATTTTTGAGTAATTTTTTACCGAGTATACCTAAATAACAATTCCCATTTTATTGTATACCTACCTATCATCATTCTTGGCACTACAACCCCTGGTGGGTCTTGGCCTCCTCAATAATCTTCCTCCACTCATCTCGGTCTAGTGCCAGCTCTCTCCAGTTTCGAGGCTCTAAGGCAGAGATATCTTTGAGGACGTTGTACCTACCTATATTCTTCAAAAAACAGTTTTCCAAGAACTTTCCAATTCTAACAAGGAGGACGTCACCGCTTGTGTGAGATTTGGAAATGTGTCTTTTTTTAGCATATCACTCACCGGAGGTTGACTATCTTTCGATCTTTTGGATGGTCTCTCGTACGTCACGTTATATGCCATCCTCTATACACCATCTGTTCTGCTTCTGCATCATTGTACTATGTCCTCTATATTACACGTTTCTCATATAGATAACTTTGTTATGGATTCTATCTCTGATTTATATGATTTCTATGATCCAGTTAAGAATTGTCATTTCTGACATTCACAATGTATATTTGGTTCTAGTGTCGTCTGCTGACCTGACGTGCATTTTATACATTTAAACTTCTGTGTGAAAGGTTGTATTGAAAAATAATTAGCTGAAACAGATGAGCTAAATCCAAGATCATGGTCATTATAACTGATCCTTCTGAGAGTAAATATCCGCAGTATAAAAACATTCCAACTGTCGTGACATTTTTAAAACATTCTCAATGAATATGACACTTTTTCCTTATCTTTGTCCCGTTGCATTTCTTATCAGCGATTAACTTCACAACGTTTGTGATGACAGTTGAAAATAACATACCGCAGCCTATCATGAATAATGGCCCGACTCAAAAATCAATTTTTATTCAGTAGAGTGATAGAAAATATTATTTAATATATATAATAATAAACAATAATTCTTTATTTATGAGAAATATATTCTCTTGTGATAAACTTATCTACGATAAGCATTGGAATGTTGTGAGTGCGGTTATGTCCTTGAATGAAAAATGGAGCGATATGTGTAAAAGAATGTCGCGTTTACTGAATAGGTATTAAATGTATGTCTCAAATAGTGGTGTGCAGTGAGAACAAGAAGCGTGACTTTTTCCTAAGCATATATTTTGTAAATAAAATCAAAGAAGAGGTATATATCTCCTAATATTCCTATCACACTAATTAACATATTATTCAGGTTCTAGTATTTTACAATATTTTGCCAGATATATAGTTAATTTGTTTTTTTCTCCAAATATATTTTTAAATAAAAGTAATGCTTCTTGTTCTCACTGCGCCCCCCTGGTCTCAAATCCGTAGTGAAGCAATGGTACAATCATATATCCTCATGAAGTTTATTAAGTCAACCAAATCTCAATAATATTATTAAACATTATATTTTAATTTAAACTTGTAATCCACACATGTTGAGTTAAATTTAACACGACTATAGTTTCGAGAGGAGCAGTCCATCTCATCATCAGGTGTAATTTTTTAGCTAATTAAATCTCGTCTCTAGTCCTGCAAATAAATTTCGATTTTAAATTTTTTCAAAATTAATCATCTTGTTTAGTGTATATTTATTATCATGTTCAAAACACAGCATCATCATATTCAGAATGCCTAGAAGTGTGTAGAACAGATGCCCTTTACTGTCTTCCTACGCTGTCACTAGTCCGGCGGCTCTCTGACTTTCCCCCATTTTGTCTTCTTGAGGTCTCCACTCAGTCATCTTTATAGTTATTCTGTTGTCATGTTATCTCACTAGATGTTCTTCTTTGCCACCTGGGTTCCCTACGTCTTAGGTTTCGTAAACACTGAACAAGCTCTCGCCTCTCAGGATACCGCTCTGAATATTTCAGCTCTGTTTTGAATACTTAGGTCTGTTATTTTCGCTCAAACCGTCCCATCGATATCTCCAATTTTACTGGGGAAAAAATAATTACCCGCATATAATATTCGGACTTTTACTAACTCATTTATATATTAACTAACAATGATTTGATTTAATGTATGAATTATCTTAAGTTTTACAATAAAGTTATATTATTTTAACATTTTTTTAGTTTTACTAATAATTGTGTTGTATTTTATGTAATAATAAAGCATTTTGTAGAATATTATGTGTTTGTTTTGTTTTGCACCTGAAATGAAACCAGTTTCCTTAAAATACTCATATGGTAATATTAACTAGCATGGTTTGTATAACGTATTTGAACGGTGGTTCTGCGATGATATGTTTAACACAAAAATGAAAAAAAAGAGTCAATTTCTTACTACAGAATGATTTCAATATTCAAACAATGGAGAAGTTTCATAATGCTGATAATATAATTGAACTAAAATATAGACAAAAACTAGTAGATTTCTGAAATCTGTCAATAAATAACAGAGAAAAGGCATATTACAGTTAATCTACTGTAGTGCCGAATGATTGACCTCTAACTCGCCTGTGACATCGCGCGTCCGTATAGCCGGGCGCCGGATCACGAGCCGCAATGTACACCAGTACGAGAGTTGACTCCACCGGACAGAACAAAATTATTCATGCGAAAAAAAAAAATAAACTTCTTCATTGCCTCAGTCATGCAACACTGCTTAGTAAAGTGTGCACTCATATTTTTCATAATAAAGTTCCAACATTTTCATTTTGGGTTATGGTGTGGTTATTTTTGGTATGACATGCCACCAACTCCAGAGCATATTATACAAATTCAAGCTGTAAAGTTGAATTGTATTTATGATATTTAAGAAAAAAAATGGTTGCAAATTCTGCATTTTTAATATTCGTCCTCTTTTAGACCATAAGCACTTGAAACACTCAAAAGTACTACTCAATGACACTCGCTTTTTGTTTTTATGCCCTATGTCACTATAACTCTGAATGTCACTTGTTTCCAGCAAATTTTCAGTTTTTATCGTGTCAATTATTATTATTTATTTATTTGCATTACAGATCGCTCCATTTACAATGGAAGTATATCTTGGAGTACTTAAATGGGGGCGATCCGCTGCTTGATGCATTCAATGCTATCATTAAATACTTTGACATGATCGCTCAGTTCATTTAGGAGTTGCACACTACGCGTTATGGTGTGCTTATTCATTATATCCGTTCTGCATTTTGGGGTGTGAAATAGCGCGTGACCTCGATTTCGCAAATAATTGTTTGGTACAAACAGGGCATGATTCTCTAGCAGGTTTGGGGCATCAATTTTATTTCTTAAAATTTTAACCCCCAACGCGACTAGGCCCTCCTGTCTACGCGACTCGAGGCTGCGGTAGTTGCATTCCCTCAGCAGCACTTCATGGTTCATGAATGTAGGGTATTCTCCTGTGCTGCGCATGTATAAATAGCGCAAGAATTTCTTTTGAATCTGCTCAATCGTGTCAATGTATTTCCTTTGGTGTGGGCTCCACATTGCCATTCCATATTCCAATTTTGAACGAATGATGAAATTGTACAATTGCTCGATGCACATCTCATTCGAAAATCCTTTTGATATATGTGTTACTAAACCTAAAAGCTTGTAACACATTGTAACTAGTTGGTTTTAGTTCGATTTTCGCATTCATTTTATTACATCACGAAAATTAAGCTGATATGCACACGTGAAACTGCGTGATAAATATTTGACAATGTATGCGCCCGAATAACTGTAGGACTAATGTAATGTGCCTGAAAAAAATCTATTGTTTGCGGGGGCAAAAGGGCACCGATTAAGTTGTTAAGTAATTTATTATGGCGACATATTGTCACCAAAAGGTTAACAAATTGTTGCAGAACACTGTCCATTTTATAAATACGTATGCAGGTCTGGTAGACACACTGGCATTTATTACTTGTTAAAAATATAAATACTTCTTATCACTCTTCACCTTGCTCTTGGCAGAGCGGTTGTGCATTTAGACGCTGCCGTGGGAAATTATTTGGCGCTGTTTGACCCAATCCGTCGCATTCTTGGGATGAAGTGTCGGTGCACGCCTTTGCCAGATCAGCCCTGCATGTCGGTGGCCTCCTGATCCTTAATCTCTCTACCCAAAGCCAAAAGTGTATTTGTGATGCGTGAAGTATTTAAGTACGTAAAATCTAGGGGACTTAAAAGAAATGACAAATGCTGACCTAGTTAATAATTGTTAGGTTAATGGTATTTTATCATTAATATTCGCGCTTTTTACAGATTATTACTAGGTGGCGCTTAGACCAGTTGAAAGAGGTCGGAGTGATGGCATAGGTTTCTTTAAATAAGACATTCATTTTTTTTTATAAAAAATATAGAGATTATAGATATAGAGATAGGAATGTGTGTTGTATCAATATTCTTACTATTCTCAAGATAAGCTAAACGCTTGCGCTATGAGAATGGGACTAACTTGATGGTGTCCTGGAATGGGGTTCAAATCACTAGACGAGCGTCATGACCATTCTTTATTTACACTAATTATTTCACATTGAGATTCTACTAAAATATTTCACGTATTCCATTAATCTGACAGTTGAGAAAATACAAGTTACATTGTATCAATTCTGTAGGTGGCATTTGGACCAATTGAAGGAGGTGTGATGGCATAGGTTTCTTTAAATAAAACATTCATATTTTCGGTTC
Source organism: Agrypnia vestita (assembly GCA_016648135.1). Lineage (NCBI taxonomy): Eukaryota > Metazoa > Arthropoda > Insecta > Trichoptera > Phryganeidae > Agrypnia > Agrypnia vestita. The sequence goes on along the minus strand of JADDOH010010001.1, from coordinate 34,082 downwards.
TGTTATGTTTGCACTAACTATTTCACATCGACATTCTACATAAATATTTCACGTATTCCATGACTTAATGTAACAGTTGAGAATTGATACAAGTTGCATTGCACAGAGAAACACCCACGCGATGTGTTAAGCTCAAGGAAGCGGGATTTGGTTTGCTGTTGATCAGACTTTCTCCCTTGTCCATAGACATTTTGCATAGATGGCCGTTTGGGGTTTGTATTTATGATTGTTAATTGATTTTTCGCAATTGAGTAGCTTGTTGGTGTAGTGATCATAACGCTCGCTTAGTGACCTGATGGTCAGTGGTTCGGGCCCTATTCCAGGACACCAGCAAGTTAGTCCTATTTTCGAGAATAGAAAGAATATTGATGCGACACATATTCCGTCTTCGCAACTCTATAAAAAAAAATCGTCAATACTAGACAACAGTTGTATCACAGTTTCCAATCATAGATACAGTCCGATACAAATCTCTAATGTGTAACCGGTTAAAATAGCCGTTTAACGATCACTAATGCTAGTGTTTGAAACGGTAAGGGCAGTGTGCACCAAGCGGCATGCTTGCTTGGTGTCAGATTTCTGCACAGTTTATGAAAAGTTAAGTCGTAAACAGTTAAGAAGTTTGGCAATGACAGTCGATAAATTATCTGGGTAATATTCAAAACGGCGAGGGTGGTGGGCGTCAAGCGTGTCTGGAAAATAGTAATAATATTGATTTGACACGTGTACACATCTCTGTTATATTAAAAAGAAATTGGCAAAGGAAATTTGTCATCCGGTACTGACACTGATTAGGCCACTCAAATGTATAAAATAAATATTATTCCTGGTGACAATGATTATGATCTCTTGTATTTTTTATTTATTTCTTTTTTTTTTTAAATAGATATGCGAACACGGAATACGTGTCACATCAATATTCTTACTATTTTCAACGCTTGTGTTATGAAAATAGGACTGACTTGCTGGTCTGGAGTGAGGTTTGAACCCGTGACCTTTGGATTACGAGGCGAGAGTCCTAACCACAAGACCAACAAGCTACTCAATTGGTTTTTGTTATTTTTTATATGAATATGCCGATCACAAAATATTTATCAAACATAATAATTTCGTTGTCTGTCTGTCCCCGTAACTTTGTGTAATGTCCGTAATTTAATTTAAATTCACTGCTAAAAAACTGAACCGGCCGCATGTTGCAACGGCCGCCTCTCCGTAGACTGCCATAAACATGCTATAAATATACACTAGGGCTTAGCAAACACACAAACCAATGTTCCGTCATTTTTTACAGGTTACAGCTGGTATCATTAATAAAAACAAATAAGTATGGTCAACAATTTCAAAAGTCAATAAAACAATTTGAAGTGTTTATAAAACTCAAAGTTGACTTTTTTGCTATGTGGTATAAAATATTAGGATGTTATTGGTTAACAAATGATTAAATGACATATTGTATTTAATACAGAGACAATTACAAATGCCCAGTACATGGTATGGCACAAGACAGGCCACCAACTGGAATACGGGTGACAGATCCATGATCACGACTACAGTCACTAAGAGTAAAAAGAAGAAGAATCAATTATAAAAAATACCCTAAATTATCATATATAGACTATCATACCCTAAATTGCAAGGGCATACAGTGAGAACAAAAGGCATGACCTTTTCCTAAGCATACCTATATTTTGAAAGCAAATCGAAATAATATACATGCATCTCGTAATATTCCCATCACAATAATTAACATATTTCTAATACTTCATAATATTCTGACAGATAAATATTTGATTCAGATTTTTCTCGTGTTTCAATGTTATTACTGCACATGCCTGTTAAATCAATGTGGGTTTGGCATTGCATACTGCAATATAAACAACGTCTCCATTCTTCAAATTACTGACCATCACGCAATTTCCTCACTGGAGTAGACATAGAGGATTGAATGCGTACTCTTCTGTCTTGAAACACAACTCTCACCTCATCCACATTCATAAATCTTCACAATTGACAATCTTCCAGTATCTGGTTAATTTGGTCATGTCACGTTTTCAGCGGTCATCCTCTCTTTCCGGCGTCGTCAACACTTGCGTCATATATCTTTTTTACCATTCTTTCCTCATTCAACATGCTCAAACCTTAACAACCCTTTTTTAATTCTATTCAATTTACTAGGATCGGCTTTACATTCATTAGTCTTATCATAAATGCCACATGTCTAAGTTATCTCATTCCTGTTGCATTCTTTCATTCATTTCATTCATTCTTCTGCCAGCTCCAGGCTTCACTTCCATGCATCAGTGTTGCTACCAGAATTCCATTGTGTACTGCTAGTTTTGCCTCGGTAGACATATTTCTATTACAAATTATTGTATTCAAAGCACAATTCACCTTATTCCCTGCAATCATATCTCAATACCAATACCAAAGTCAACTACTTGCTCCAAGCATTCATTGCCTACTAGTATTTCACGGATTGTCTTACTTTCCTCCTTTCCAATACCGTCACTTTTGATTTGTTAACGTGCTTTGAAAGACTCTCCACAACATGTGGTAAAAGAATTCTTGCGTACTTTGGGCACATTGCCAGAAGAGGTGGAGACAGCTCGAAGAAACACTGATCACTGGGATGGGTCGTATAAAGTTAAGGCAAGAGGTGAATATCCAACAAGATGACAAACCAAGTCTAAGAAATAACCGGAGCCACATGTCGGAGAATTCAGGCACAGAAGCCATCACCAAAGGATCGCGATGTTCAAATATGAGCATATTGGCTATTTCTTCTTCTTTTCGTGCCTTATCCATTCAGCGAACGTTGGCTATGTGAACTTTGTTTACTGTGACTCGGAACAGTTCTACAGTAGGCTGGCCAAACCGCTGTCTCAGGTTATTCAGCCGTCATGTTCTCCTTCTTTCAGGGCCCCGACTTCCGGCAATCTTTCCCTGCATTATGAGATGCAAGATCTCCTACATCTCTAGATGTCTCATCACATGTCCGAGATATTGAAATTTTCGGATTTTTATTGTTTTAATAACTTATTTTTCTTTATTCATATTGACTATTTGCGATAGTAAATATGCGAGATACCTAATTTTTTAAATATGATAATCACATATACAGGATGTACTATAGCTAGCAGCAGAAACTTGGCCGGTAGATTCCTGACTATGTTATGAGTCTAAAATGTTCAAGCAACCATGACCTAATACCAATAGTTATGGAGATATGCAATATCAAAATTTGCATTTTTTTCAATATTTCTGACTTATTTTTTGCAAAAATTTGAACTATCATTACTTATATCGATTATGAAAAATTCATTTGCTTGAATACAACTCAAATAAAATGATAAAAACCTTGTAAAAAATGAGTTTTTCAATTTTTGTCAGTCAGTTCAATAAGTCAGAAATATTGAAAAAAAAAATGCAAACTTTGATATTGATTATCTCCATAACTATTGATATTAGGTCAAGGTTGCTTGTACATTTTAGACTCATAACGTAGGCAGGAATCTACCTGGCAAGTTTCTGCTGCTAGCTCTGGTACACCCTGTATATATATGATGATGTGGCTTTTACAATCTATCGGCTATAGTTCGAATCACTCTAAGGGGGGGAAGGAGGGAATGGAACAAATGGTAAACATAGTCATGGCATAATGGACACTGAAACTTGCCAACGACAGGTCGTAAGCTCTGTGGCTTCCATCTCTTCCTTGCTTCGCGTGGCGGGCCCAGATTTGCGAGACATTAGTACCAATTTTTCACAAAAAAAATAAAGAACATGCGATATACAGTACACCTCTAGAGCAAAACTAGTAGGCAACACAACATTAGATTATTAAAATATCACTTTACTTTGACACATGATACTGTTAGTGACATGGCGAGTGTATCTCTTTGCAGTATATTTTGTTGGTATATTTTCTTTCAGTATTTTTCAACTGTCATAAATGACAGATGAAACATGATTATTTATGATTATACTAGTAAAGATTATTCAAAACGTTAAGTAGGGAGGATGGCACGAAAGATATATTACGTTAGTCTTAATGGCACCAGAAATAGAAGACATCTGCGGAAAACTTGGCAAAACCAAGAAAAACAGATGCTGGTAGATGGTCCTGAAATCTCAATCAACAAGCGTGCATGAGATGCGTGAATATGAATGGGGTAAGAGTTGTATGCCAAGATAGAAGAAGAGATTACTGATATTAAGCTTCCCTAATAACCAATTGTTTAGGGGTTCGATTCTAATCCCAGGAGATCATCAAATTAGTCTTTATTTTATTGTCCAAGCTCTTCTTTTCTCTTATGCTCTTAGCAGAACAGTAATGTTCAATATGGTAATAATGACATCACAGTCAAAATCATCTGCAGCATTAGGAGAGGGGGGGGCATAGTGGGGTACTTAAAACTCAAACATACCTGAAAGATAAAATATTATGATTAAACAACAAGTTTTGACTCAATATCATGGTTTAATGCATTGTGAATGACTACGGATATGTTTTTCACGATTATGATAAAAAATCTACGATATGTGAATACATAAATGAAAAATGGCAAATGTATTGTTACTTTAACAACAAAACATAAACTGATAAAATCTTACCTTTTTCACAGACAATCTTGTACTTTTAATTATGATGTTCAGAAGGTACTGCTTCAAAATGAAAAATTAACCACCACAATACATATATAATTGAGTTCGAGGAAGAATTGCTGTTTAATTTCACTTATTTTTTAACGAAAACACTGTTTTTTAGTTTTTTTATATAGCATAAACGGCTGTCGAAATGGCATGGGTCGCACGTGAAGGTCACGTGCCGACTGACGACCAATTAAAGCGAGCCCTTTGAAACATTGCACGGCGTTTCGTTCGAACTATCATAGGGATTCCCCGCTATGCCCCGCCACCCCACTATGCCCCCCCCTCCCCTACTGACAGCTTTGTTGAGTGAGCCACCGGTTATAAACCACCAAATGTGTCCATCTACTTGACGATCGTCCCTCGACTATGATTCTAATCTCACCGATGCAATAGTATATCTTATGATATGCCAAAAGTAACTTGATGTGCATAATAGTATCTCAGATCAGCATTTTCATTTCTTGTCAATTAGAGTTGAATATTCTGGTATCAGCATCACATTTCCAATGCATCAGTTGAATATTGGAAAGAAATTTGCAGAAAAAGTTTAACGATTTATGGCTTTATTTATATTTAATAGCATTTTTAACTAATCAGTACAGTTTTATCTCATAACATATTTTGTGTATATGTGGGGTATAAAAGCAAAGGCATTAATATCCAAAAAAAATTAATGCAGTCATCAAGGATTACTAATTTATAATGCACTGAATTCGAGATTTTATAGGAAACATGATTTTGGAAGGGATTGACACATAAAATCTAGTACATTTTAAATTAGTAATCCACAGTGACTGCATTCAAAACATTTTTTTTTTGGATATTGCTGCCTTTGCTTTTATAGCATATATAATATTTCGTAACTTTAAATTTCTGTAACCATAAACACAGCCTTTAATGCTTACATTTTCTTAATTATTGCAAATAATGTTCAGTTTATAATCAGTTGTATTAGAAAAAAGGTTCTATCTAAGTTATTGTCCTAAAAAAGCCTAGCACCTTATATTCTGAAATACTTAAATGAGTTATCCCGTACTACACACAAGAATCTTAATTCTTTTTGGTGAGGTATATATAACATATAATTATTTGATTTTGCTAGTTATCATTGTTATAAAAGAAATCATATGTGTTATCTATTAAATAAAATAAAAATGTAAACCCACATTTTCGTAATAAAAGCTGCCTTAATGTTTCTGTCTCGCCACACTTTCTTCAGTTTGTCCAACGCTGATCGGATATTAGCAATTTTCCTTTATAATATAATAATATAAATGATGAATGATTGATATGGAAATAAAAAAGGTCATCCTTATTAATATTCAATGTCTTCCACCTTTGTTTCTGAGATATACGTTCTGCTATTTACTAATTTTCTTGCACATCAGAATTCTCCCGATTTGTAATTCTTGCAACGTAATGGAAGGAAAGATTGACAGAAGAAAAACAGAGAGGAAAGCCTAGCCAAAAATACATTTACCAAATAATGAGCAGGGCAAATGCAGACATCTTCTGGATATTGTCCAGAGCAGACATGGCATAAAACTCCACCAAGAAGCATGCAGTTCTTAAATATGAAAGAAGAAGACATTTTTTTAGAAAGACTTAGTTGAAACATTACTTTTGATGTGGTAGATGGCAATACAGAATTATTTTGAATGCCTTAACAATTCAGAGCTCATTAAAAAACTCTAATACTATAATAATGAAAGATCCAAACTCTTAAACTTATTTGATTTCCTCACAAATATCTGAATTTTACAGGTGCAAAGTATTTCAAACCAGCATGGCTTTCGTCGTAGAAATTTCATGTAGTTTTTTTATGCATCTTCATTAAACGTTCTACAAATTTCGTTAAAACTGGCACGGCTCCAACTTGCCTTTCCACCGTCATACGGCATAAATTGAGTACCTGACTGCAAGCTATTAAATAATATTTTAAAGGAAAGCAAAGCTATTTCAGAAATTTTCAGACGTCATTTATCGATCAACAGGTGTCGTTAAATTTGAATTCAGTGAATTTAGTGACTCACGCATGAGACTTGAAGCTATTTCCTTATTTTGTCAGTAAAGGTTAGTGTATCGGCTGTGCAATCCTACTCTGCTTGCTTTATTTCATAGATATTTCTCAACACTGCACGCACTCCATTACTTGTGAAATTCATCATGATCATCTGCAAGCTAGTTCTTTGTCCAGCAACCCATGCTTAGGTAACACCTTTTTAATCCATTCGGCTGAGGGGACGTTTCTATTCAGGCAGACTCTATCGTATACTTCAGTCTTATGGCAATTGGCACATTTCACTTCATCCCTTTAGGATTCTTCAGCATAGTACTTTCCGTAGCTCGCTAGCTTACATTAAACTCATGGATGAGACTTGTTTTAAAGCGAAGATTTAGCAGATCGATCCGAGTACTGAGACACTTAAATTGAGTGATAAAAAATAAAATAAAATCTTTTTGTACCATAAAGATAAGGAAACCGATGTACTTTTTTTTGATGTTGCCTTTATTTTTTTTTCCTTGCTTTATCTTACAAGGATTTGTGAACAATTGCTGAGACTTGTAAGAAAGAGAGATGTGAGAAATTGAGAGATAAGGAATTGTCAATATTATAGCATATCGTCGCTGTATATATGATTAAGCCTATGTGCCAATTTAGTACATTCTGAGATAAACGAATGAAACTGTTTTAAAAAATATTTGTACAGACTAGATCTATAAAAAATATTTTAAATAATTACTAGGCAGACTTTCCAGATGAACGGCAACATTTTTTTTAGTATATCTCCATTATTTATATGAAAAATTCACAAACTGATTCGTTTATCTCAGAATGTACTAAACGGCACATAGACTTTATTATATATACAGCGACGATACATTTATCGACATAGATATATTACACTTGGGTTCTTATTATTTTGTATATAATGTATGGTGTTATGTATGCAGATTTTTGGTTTTTATAACAATAACTTTTAGGTATTTTGCGTAATCTGCTGCCGTTCTTTCACTTTTCATCACTCCCTTAGGTCAGTGGTCAAAGGGGTCAGTGCAATTTTTCAATTTTCTGCGGAAAGCTGCGGTTTCAGTTTTCCAGTATTCCACCTATCATGGACTCAAATACCCAATACATGTAATTACACTCAAATAATACACGTTCGAGGGTTTGATCCTTTTCGGTATCACAAGGTCGTGTGTTATCGATGCTTCTATTATCGTATGTTATCGTAGCTTTTGAAACAACCATGTCTTGATATTGCTTGCCCAACGTAAATTGGCGTACGGCAAATTTGCAACTAAAACCCGCCCCGCCCGCACCCGGCGGTAACCCCTTGCCCTGTCATTCAGTTCATTCTCGTCTTTGAGCGCGAGCTGTCATCTTGATTACCAATATACACTGAATTATTATGTCCAAAACATCCTAAACAGTCCGGGATGGTGCAAGAATAATTGCCAATGAAGTATTAAAGTTTTGCGAAGCTGAAAAGGCAAATAATGGACCGATATTACCGTCTGACAGTTTGACAGATAGAACGGCCGCCATTACTGCTTGGTCTCTTTAGTGCTGTCCGACCAAATTTCTGTTAGAGGCTACGGCACCGGTCACCGGACATTCTGTACATTATGTACTGGGTAATAAATTTACACCCTGGCAACTTCTGTTACGAGACAGGGGCGCCCTCCATCGCATGTAAATTTATAGTGGTCGCCTTCTAGCATTTGGCTTAGCTCGAAATCTCTTCCATGTCTATCTAGTATTTTTATAGCACTGTGTATAGGTACTTTAAAATAACATCATTGTGGTTTTCCCTTTGGTTGACTCAGAGTGCCTCTTATTCCGTGATGACCTGTAGACATGCTGCACCTTGCATGAAGAAAATCAAAGTACGAGGTCCTGGCAGAAAGAGAACCTCGTAGCTTAAAAACCTCAGTCAATGGTTCGGCCAAACACCTAAATTTCTCTTCCAGGCAGTAAATAAAGTCCAAATAGAAGAGAATATACAGGGTATTTGGAAAACATTAATAACCTCGCAGGACTATATTCCTTGATTATGAGTCGAAAATGTTCAAGCTATCATGACCTAATATCAATAGTTATGGAGATATGCGACATCAAAGTTTGCATTTATTTCCAATATTTCTGACTTATTTTTTGTAAAACTTTGGACTATCATTACAGTGACTCATATTGATTACGAAAAATTCATTCGTTTCAATACAAGTTAAATAAAATGATAAAAACCCCGAAAAAAATCCATTTTTAATGTTTTCCAATTGGAATTCAAAGGTTTTTATTTTTTTATTTGACTTGTATTAAAGGGAATGAATTTTTCATATTCGATATAAGTTACTGTAATGATATTCCAACGTTACAAAAAATAAGTCATAAATATTGAAAAAAAAAAAATGCAAACTTTGATGTCGCATATCTCCTTAACTATTGATATTAATTAGGTCTTGATAGTTTGAATATTTTCGACTCATAATCAAGGCAAGAATATAGTCCTGCGAGGTTATTAATGTTTTCCAAATAACCCTTTATAACAGAATAAATAATTATTTTTTAAACAACGTAAGGCGAAAACATTATATTCCATTTATAGATTTCATTTTAATTTATTGGAAGATATCAAATAATCGTTAAGAAAATTGTCAGTGACTCAATATACTGTGAGCTTTACACTCGACTAAATATTAATAGCCATGCTCTTAGACATTCAGTTTTCACTGCACCAGATGTGGCTTATCTCTAAGATGTCAGCGCATTTAGTGGATTGAGTTTCAAGTGGTGTAGAGTTAATAAATCATTAGTAAGGAGTAGGAACAACGAGGAACTACATTATGTAATCTAACTCTCAAATAACTGGGTAAGTAATTACATAGATGCAATAATAAATTAGATGCTTCATTGCATAGCCTTCACGGTTCCATGTTAAGCGATTAAAAATCTACCTATGGAATGTAAAATTAGGGATGCAATCCCTTTCTGGCTATTAATACAAGTATTGAGATAAACTGTGATTGATATTCAAAATAAATAATATTTATTTATACTAGAATTAACTCTTAGAGGTTTAGTTTCAAAAGTTACTTGTAAAAATTATGAATAATATTACAATCACACACAAATGTCATAGTCAAAATCATAGACGTATTGTAATATAGACACGTTATTCCCATACTAGCTATGTAGCAAATATTGCATTTTAAGAAGAAATCACGACACACTTATTTCACAAACGCTCTGCGTGTAGACAGAAAAATTAGGTAATTTGAGGTCACAGTGACTAAAATAACATATTCATTCTTACAATAATGTACGATACTGTGTTCTTTTTTTCCCGGGACTTTTTTTTTCGATAACGAATGCAAAGAAGGCAATTACCTTACTTTTGAGTTGCCAAGATTTCACGCTTGTAACGTATCTACAGTTTATTATATCATTGGTCAAAATAATAGTTTAGCTCATCACTATTTGACACATTCCGTGCTGACAACACAGGCACACAGCACGGGCCACAAGATTGTATATCACATGATAAATTTTAACCAGCAGTGAATGTTAAGTATTTTCAAACCACAAGTGTTTTAAATAATATAAAAAATTTTAATAATAAAGGAATCAACAAAACACAGCTATTCAAAAAATGTACAAACATTGACGACAAATAAAATTTTTCTTAAAAAAATACATTTAAATTGACAGATATTTTCATATGCAGGCTGTTCTGACAGGTGTCAACACATTTTGTATAATAAGAATAAATGTACAATATATGGCGCTCACATTTCCAGCGTGTAATCCAAGAAGTTAAAAATGGAATCTACCCAGATAATGGAGCAATCGTCAATGAGGACGGAGACCTTCAGTGAAGTGAAGACCAGCTCATCCGTATCGGTGAAGAAATCCCACTCGCTGCACAGGAAGAAGTCGAGGAAGGATGACAAGAACATCTCTGTCGTAAGTATTCCGGCGGTTTCACATTTATACGTTTGCGTTCTTACTATATTCTAAATACCGCTACTGCTTTACATTCTTCGCAGTCTTGACTTTCACAGAGATATCTTACTTACACTTATACATTTTATATCTGAAAATGTCTCTTTATTTTGCCATCTTCCTGGTTGTATTATTTTACCTACTATTGTGTTAATTTAATATAAAACAAATATTACATAAATCTAAAAGAGTAAATCGTTATAAATACGAGTATGCTACTGATGATATATAAATTCTCTAATCTGAATTAGGCTTGATCCACTCTATCAGTCGTGAGATTTTACTTGTGCGAGAGCGGACCAAGAGCGGCCCGAGAAGGTGTACCGACCCTTACCAGACACGACTTTCCATCTTCTAGTTTACGAAATGTTAGCTATCATGTTGGCAAATATTATTTTATTTACAGCAGCTGGAACCAGCTGTACTGTAAACTCCCCGTACCATTGCCTTTAATCTTTAGCTATATATTCTTTGTCTTGCAGGACCTCTTCTGCAAGTTATTATACTCGCGCTTTCTGTTATTTGCGGATGACTTAAAGCTTTTCTTAAAGGTGTCAACTTTGGACGATTTTCGTCTTCTCCAAGCAGATATATCAAATATATGTGAATGGGGAAGACGAAATAAACTTTTGTTTAATGTTTCCAAGTGACACTCAAGTATACCGGATATTCTGTTTTCAAGTGTTCGGTTACATCCTTCACTAGGGTCCAAAAAACTCTATTTTATCGCTACAAAATGAACGACCAAAATCTGACACGAACGTCGAATGTTAAAGATCTAGGTGTTAGATTTGTAAGCAACCTAACATTTCACGATCACATAGAGACGATCAGTGGTAATGCTTTGAGAATGTTAGGATTTGTTCTGCGTACTGCCAGGGTTTTCGAGAATACCCGCATACTGAGAACTCTTTACAACTCCTTGGTGCGGAGTAGACTCGAGAGTGGCTCGATGATCTGGGGGCCACATGAGGGCAAGTACTCTCTTATGGCGGAGAAAGTCCAAAAGAAGTTTCTGAGATATCTCTACATGAGAGAGTACGGGCATTATCCTTGGCTTTACCCAACCGAGTTTCTCCAGGGTATGCTTGGCTACAATAGTTTAGAGACTAGAAGGAATGTGTATTTGATTACACATTTTTATCGATTGTTGCGCGGTCTGATCGATAATCCTGAAATTATGCAGAGCATTGGTTTGTATGTTCCTGATAATTACATTAGACATCGTCAGCATAGATTGTTTCACATTCCAATATACAGGACCAACCTGCCGATGGTTATGCCTGTTGGAAGAGCCACAGCTATGCTGAACAAAATCGCTTTTGGTATTGATATATTCCATGTGTCTGAGGGGGTTTTCCGAAGCGGGATTCTCCTACACCTTTGACCAGATTTTATGTTATTTTTAATTTATTATTTTATTTTGATATATACTTCCTAATATGTATGCCTTAAACATTTTGTTTGTAATATATATATTATCAAAAAATAAATTGAATTGAATTGAATTGAACCTCAATTGATGGGTTGCAAAACCTGATAAATTTCTGGTTTTTATTGTTACATGAGAAACAAAAAATATCAAAACGATAGCAGCCATTTAAGTTTAGATAATCTCAAAACCTAAGTCAGTTTTATGTCTTAAATGATAATTGTAAACCTTTCCAGAAAACAAGTTCGGAGAAGGTCCAGAAGAAGATAAAGCACGAGGGGTCGGTGTCCCACGATGTCAACCCTAATTGCCAATCTTGCGGCAAACCCGTGTACGCCATGGAGCGCATCAAGGCGGAGAAGTTGTCGTGGCATCGCGAGTGCTTCCGCTGCAAGGAGTGCAACAAACCATTGAGGTAGGGATGTTTAAAAATATATTCTCATCCAGCCCGTCCTGTTGACAAGAACTTTAACGGTTTTATGATTCAGTATTGTGGTCTCGTATCATTTGAAAATGGCAAACATTTATTAAATAACTATATTTAATAAACAAATAGTTAATAAATATATATATATTATATATTATAGATGTCTCATAGAGACGAAGCTATTTTGTTATATGGAAAAGTAGATATGGAAGTCTTTTTTGGGTGTTCACAGGGCTTACGACCTATCATACGGCGATAGGTCGTAATAGGTGGTATAAATTAAGTGATCACTTTACATGTATCCGTCAGCAATTCCACCCATGATAGACTACCACATCTATCAAATTGTTGGAAGTTGTAGATTTGTTTAACTCGCACGTCATGTTTCATCTGTGGGTTGTATACTTAACAGAGTGTTAGTTAAATTAGTATAAACCAGATTTTAGGTCTACAGGTTTCGAGACGTACTTGTCGCTTTGTCAGGTGTGTGAGTTGTATTTTTACTACCGCAATTGTGCCTCCACAAATTTGTCAATCTCATAAACCAGTATAGATGTCGCTGTTGGTAATGAAATTTTAAAGCAATATCCTTTTTATATCTTGATTAACGATGTCTCCCTAGGGATAGATCTTTTGAAAATGTTTAACAAACTCAAAATATTCCAAAATAGTAAATAACTGATCTGCCAATGAATGTCTGACCATCTTTCTGTAATCTGACTTGACGAAGATAATTACTTTTCAGTGTGGAGTCCTTCCAGAGTCACTTGAGCAACTTGTACTGTAAACCCCATTTTAAGTTGCTGTTTGCTCCCAAAGCGGTGGAAGAAGATGAACAAGAAAAACGTGAGTAATAATTATTACATCTACCAAACTAGTGTGGTAGATGTATATCCTCAATATGTTCTAGATCCTTTGACTCTTGCCAAAAATGACCATATGCCAACAAATTTTTCCAATAACAAATAAAGGAAAAATGATTAATCCGTTCCCGTGAAAAAACATTTTGTTATTATAGGTGCATTGATGGGGTTGTATATAATTTAAACACAGCTCAATACTAAAGTACAAAAGCAATTACATAGATGAAAAATTGTTATTGTTATTATTGATAATGGGCAGGCAGCTTAAGCTGATAGGCCCATATCACTGTCTCTCATTTGAACATCCAGCCTATTCTTAAACTGGTTGACACTGGCTGCAGATACAACGCCCTCAGGCAAACTGTTCCACATATTGACCACTCTATTGCTTAATGCATGCTTTCTTGGGTTACACGAGAACCGAGACTTGTTCAACTTCAGGTGATGCCCTCGAATAAACTTTAATTTTATCTTTTAAGTTTATTAAAAATCTGTCCTTAGCTTCTGCCTTCTCCCTGGGTGTTTCAGAAATGTCGCATTATCTGGTCATTAGACAAAGCTACTATGGCATCAATTTGACATCCATTCATTTGGCAAAGAAACAGTCATACTGACACTCGTCGGTAGTCGTGGCAGAGATTCCTCCTCCGAAAATCAAATTCAGCCAAACGAAAATGAGGACATGCACGCACGTTTTATTCCAAACAATGGTCTTAAACCAAACAACACTTTTTGCATCCAAACAGGACGTATATGTTGATGTCGTTCGATTTATTCCAAAGTGAATGTATATCAAGATACCGCTGTACTAGTTTAAAAAATATATGTTTCTTTCTACTTCATGATTAAGTTTTAATTGCAACACAGTAATGAGAATTTATTTTTGTAATCATGTGAATCTGAATGTGATGTCTGTCTGAGTACGTGAAAGGGACGAAAGATGTATGAATACAGTTGCGTGGTGCAGAGCGCGGGCCATTCGAAAGCGCAAGCTTGGAGAGCTAAGATGTAACGGTCACTATAATACCTTGTTGCCGAAAGTTACTGCACTCAGTTCGAAATGCAATAAATCTGTAGACATTCCGGGGTATTATTTTAAGATCTGGAATTTCCGACACAAGAATGTTTAACTGGCAAGGAAGGATTGGTTTTACTGATATCAATTTTAACCCTAGTGACATCTATCTTCTCCTTCTCACAACTTATCTGCATTCTTCTCTGCATCCTGCATCTTTAAGGAGGTATTCAGTATAAGCCAAAATGTAATGTAAACATATAGCTGAAAATGATATATTTATTTTGATTGCAGGAAGACCGAAGAAGCACCAAATGATCATCTGTGAAAGTAATCCGAGAGAACTGCCCCCAGATGTAGTTAGAGGTTAGCTATTTTACTACAGTAAAACCGGTATTTCGAATCCCGATAATTTGAAATTTCTCCATAATTAGAACTTTTTCAGACGCACAAGTCCCAATAAATCGAAAACCCCAGTAATTCGAAATATATTTCATACCCTTGCGCCATAAATCAATACATTTTAGTTCAGATAATTTGAAATTTGTCCAAATTGAAAAAATATTTTGATTATTTTCACAAGTGAGAACAACAAATATGTCAATATCGTGTACTTTAGTAATAGAAATGTCGCGATCTTTGTATTAACATAATAAATATTGCATTTTCAAAACGATTTCTTGAAATATGCGATAATACAGATGTTTTTTACAAAATTAATAGCTTTTTTCGTGAATTTTATAATTTTTGGCAAATCTCGCAATCGAATTACGATTTTTTTAGTACATACCTTGAATTTAGATTTAACGGGGTCCCACATAATACGAAATGTGTTTTTTGGGTCCCTTCAATCAAATCATTTTACATTTTGAAGAATTATCCTACTACTTTTTCTCGTACTTTTCAATAATGACTTTTTCTAGGATCTGACAAGCCGGACTTGGGTCTGGATGAGCTGGCCTCGCTGGATGTCAAGTCGCGCTTCCAGATGTTCGAGCAGGGCCCTCAGGAGCCTGAGAAGGGGCCCCTGGAGCACCCGCTGTCGAGGGACAAGAGTTCCACGCTGCTGTCCAAACTGGCCAAGTTTGTACACTTTTTTCTTGTCTAGAAATTAAATCGGCTATAGTCAAGAATACAACCGTACTTGAATTTTGATTAAAGAAATACCGATTCTGGTGTAATAAAGGGTCCTGATTACATAAATGAAGTCAAATTTTCCCGCTTGTTCGTTTAAAAGCAGTTATTTCAAGTTTAAAAATGATAAATTTTGATAATTCACGCCGTAGATGCCCATATATAAAATATATGTTTTTGCTGTTTTATTCATAGAAATTGACAAATCATGTTTATCATAAGTGGACCCATTCATTATCAAACATGTCAACCATACGATCCTGCATTACGCCACGCCGCGCCCCGTGCAATATAATGTGTGCCCCACATTACCTAAGAAAATATCATTGCGAATTTGAATCCGTTTTTAATCAAAATTTGCCTTTTCCCACCGGATACGTCATCTAGACTTATTTCCGTTTATAACACAAAATTGGCCTTTTCCCTACCGGATACGTCGCCTACATTTATTTCCATTTTTAATACAAAATTGGCCTTTTCCCTACCTGATACAACATCTAGACTTAACATTAATTTTCTATGGTTTCTTGCCATATTATATGGGCATCTATGGCGGAAATGTCAAAATGTATCATTTTTAAACTTGAAATAACTGCTTTTAAACCAGCAAGCGGGAAAATTTGACTTCATTTATGTAATCAGGACCCTTTATTACACCAGAAACAATTTTTCTTTCATCAAAATTCAAGTTCGGTTGTATTTTTGACTTATTCCCAAATTTACATTTAATCAATTACATATATATGTTAAAAAAAAGATTCACTCACCTGTAAAAACAAAAGAAACAACATTTAAAGTCTTTATTTCAAGTTTTTTGTATATTTAAAAGAAATTATTTGTTAAATCAACTCACACTTTTTTCATAACATCACCATGGTTACAATCATAAATTATATAAAGATAAAGACATAGACAAATTTAAGAAAAATACTTGTAAGTGAAGTGGTTTTCTTTACATATGTTTAAAAAAACAACATTCCTGACACTACTCTCAATAACAAATG
The DNA here is from genome assembly GCA_016648135.1 of Agrypnia vestita. Classification (NCBI taxonomy): domain Eukaryota; kingdom Metazoa; phylum Arthropoda; class Insecta; order Trichoptera; family Phryganeidae; genus Agrypnia; species Agrypnia vestita. The sequence continues at coordinate 17,547 of JADDOH010010001.1, read as the reverse complement.
TTACAGAAATTGGAAATATAATTTTTTGCAAGATTTTTATCATTTTATTTGACTCGCATTGAAACAAATGAATTTTTCATAATTGATATAAGTTACTGTAATAGCAGTTCAATGTTTTGCAAAAAAATAAGTCAGATGAAGCCTGGAGCTGGTAGAGGAGGAACGAAAGTAGAATGAATGCGGTAGAGATGAGATCATTCAGACGTATGTGTGGCAAATCTATTTATAGTAAAGAATGAAGATGTTAGGAAAGAATGTAAAGCTGATCTTGGCATAGTCTGAAAAAGTCAGATGGTTTGTGCATATTGAGCGAATGAATGAGGAAAGAATGGAAAAAAAAATATATGACGCAAATGTTGACAGCACCAAAAAGAGAAGACGATCGCGGAAGACGTGGCATTAACCGTGGCATGACCAGATTAATCTATTCCAATTAATAATTCAAAATCTGGAGGATAGTCCTCTTAGGAGTCTCAACAATCGTCGAGCTTGTATGCAAAGATGTATGAATGTGGATGAGGCGAGAGTTGTGTATCAATACAGAAGAGTGTGGCGCTCTATCTTCTCTGCCTACCCCCGCGGCGGAACAGCATGATGGTAAAAAGTAAGTAAGTCAAAAATATTGAAAAAAAATGCAAATTTTAATATTGCATATCTCTATAATTATTGATATTATTAGGTCGTGGTTGCTTGAATTTGCATTTTTGACTAATAATTAAGGAAGGAATCCACCTATTAAGTATTGTGGGCTAGCCCTGTTATAGATCTTTTCATATAAGCTTGCAATTCAGTTAGTGTGGGTGCAGTGCGTAATACGCGCATTGTTTCGTTGTGTTATATACGAGAGGGGCGTATCCGTAAACTTAACACAACGAAACAATGCGCATATTACGCACTGTACCCACACTAACTCAATTACAAGCTTATATGAAAAGACCTAAACCCCCTGTATATTATAAGGGCCTTTTAGGCACGTTTCATCAGAGCCCAAGTAACATTACAGGAGAGACATTATAATACGCTATAATATGTATTTTAAATATGTTTTATTTTTATTACTTCTTTGTTTTATTATTATAAAACGTGTTTTATGTCGTGTTCATTTCTCTTAAAAAGGTTTATGTTTATTACTTCTTTGTTTATTGTTATAAAACATGTTTTATGTTAGGTATATATATAAAATTGTTGCACTTATACAGGGTGTCTTATAGCTAGTAGCAAAAACTTTACAGGTGGATTCCTGCCTTGATAGTGAGTTGAAAATATTGAAGCAACCTAATTAATATCAATAGTTATGGAGAAATGCAATATAAAAATTTGCATTTTTTTTCAATGTTTCTGACTTAATTTTTGCCACAAGATTAACTATGTATTATCACAGTAACTTATATGGAAAATTAATTCGCTTCAATACAACTCAAATGAAATGATAAAAACCTTTTAAAAAAATTATTTTCAATTTTTGCAAAGTTTTTATCATTTTATTTGACTTGTATTAAAGCAAATGAATTTTTAGAAAATTTTTGCTACCAGCTATGAGACATCCTGTATAATACTGTAAAAGCCCACTAGCTTATTCCCAATTATAATAATTTCGTTGTTTGTCCATCCGTCTGCCCGTCCGCGTAACTTTTAATAGTAATTTTTTTTTCGCAAATATATTTTTGGGAAAAAAAAGATGACATGAACATCGCCACCGCCACATTTTCAGCATCTATCCACTTGCACTCTCGTTCCCTCAATGTCCATAAAGAAATAATCTAGAAGACGAGGTTTCTGACCAGTTTCATTTTTACTCCCTTTCTTTTAACTCGTAGCGTCTGCTTGCTTGCTTGTCTGTCGAAAAAACTATGGACCGATTTTTGACCCTTTTCCCGTGATCAAATTGAGCTGAAGCTTTGCAGACAGACTCGCGGCGACGATAAAAATTATCTAACAAATTTTTGTTAAAAAAAAATTAATAATTATGGTATAATATAGGATTTTTAAATTTTTTTTTATCCCTTTCGTAGCGTCGCCCGACTCGAGCCCAATGCGTAGGTTAAGCGCCAGATCTGTTTCCACTAGTAAATGAGAAAGGGAGTATAATAAACACTTGGTTTTTATGGGTTGGTTTTTATTATTTTTGTGGTCAATCCTCGACACAAAACTACGCAGAGTAATGTCTGAATTTATTATTCCAACAGATTCAAATCCAAGGGGATGGATATTGGTGTAACAGACGAATATCTAAATGGGATCCCCATAGAACCGAGCTCCAGCGAAGGAGAAGATGACGGTAAGAGCCTACAACAATGAATTTCTTCCACCACCCTCATTTCTTGCATCACTCTGCGGCAATTCACTAAAAGATATAACACATAAGTTTTTTTTTATTATTTTTAAATTTTTTACAAATACATTTTTTTTTTACAGGCTAGAGCTAGTTATACAGGGTTATTTGTAAAACATTAATAACCTCGCAGGACTATATTCCTGCCTTGATTGTGAGTCGAAAATGTTCAAGCTATTATGACCTAATATCAATAGTTAAGGAGATATGCGACATCAAAGTTTGCATTTTTTTTTCAATATTTCTGACTTATTTTTTGTACAACTTTGGACTATCATTACAGTAACTTATATCAAATATGAAAAATTCATTCCCTTTAATACAAGTCAAATAAAAAAATAAAAACCTTCGAATTCCAATTGGAAAACATTCCAATTGGAATTTTTTCAGGGTTTTTATAATTTTATTTAACCTGTATTGAAACGAATGAATTTTTCGTAATCGATATGAGTTACTGTAATGATAGTCCAACGTTTTACAAAAAATAAGTCAGAAATATTGAAAAAAAAATGTAAACTTTGATGTCGCATATCTCCATAACTATTGATATTAGGTCATAATAGCTTGAACATTTTCGACTCATAATCAAGGCAGGAATATAGTCTTGCGAGGTTATTAATGTTTTACAAATAACCCTGTATATGTTAGATTTTTCTCTCTTACATGAGTGACATAGACTCGTGTGTAGAAGAGGAGTATCTTTACATTTTACATTTACAGATAATAAAATGATAAAATGTACATATTCATCATTTTATATGTATAGACAATTTAGTTATAATTAGTAAATAATAGGTACATATATATAATAATAAGTAAGCAATAAGTAAGTATAATAAGTAAGAATATATAATTGTTCGAAGTATATTTTTTCTTCTTCTGTATGAAGGCTTGAACTTTGTGGTGAAATTATTATTAAAATAAAACACAAATCACTTTGTTTTCACCACTTTATTAGATTAAACAATCTACATGTTTCGAGAACAATGTTCTCTTCTTCAGGATTATTGTGTACTAAAGATTTTTAAAAGTTAAACCAAGCAAATGTGTTACGGTGAAGGGGCGGGTGAGGGGGTAGGCGAGGGGAGGGGGGATTCGAGGTGTTAATTATTATGGGTCATCTGGACAATGTGGAATGTTAAGTGGAAAAATATTCAAAGTAGAAATTTATGAAGGTATTTTTTCACTTTTTTTTAAATGCCTCTTAATTATCCTCAGTCCTCAATTCAACAGTTGTCTTCATTGTACGTTTATTGTTTTTTCACAGAAGATGGCGACGGCGCTCTGCGCAAATCCTACAAGCGCACAGCTCAACGCGAGCAGCCGGTGTCTTTCTGCAACATGTCGGAGATCGTCGGGAAGTTTGAGTCGGGCGACGTGCTGAAGGACAGGAACACCGAGAGGAAACAGGAGATATCGTCTATCCGGAGCAGGCTTTTCATGGTGAGGTTAGCTTAAGTTGGATTAGGTTAGATTGATCTTAATTTTCCGTGTCCGACATTTCGAATTCCATTGCAGGGTCTATCATCATTAGTCGCTGATGTGACACTAGATGTAGGAATATTGGTACTGGTGGTATCTTAAAATATGTAATCACTTTAAAAACAAACAGTTCTTGCGTTATATATATTTTTTAAATACACAATAAATAAATATGAAAATAAATTGAAATAATGATGCTAAAATATTTTAAGTAATTTCATAAATAAATTTATAAAATAAATAATTAAATCTATAAATATTTATTAATTCATTGATATTTAAATTATAATTAAATTAAAACACTTTTAGATAAATCCATTTGAAAAATACATTGAAAAAATATAGTCTTCACTGGGATTCAAATCCGGAACTTTCTATTACCGGTAGAGAGCCTAAAACAATAATAATACTGAAGTTGCTAAATTTCATCTACATGCGTTTGTTAAATAAGACATGTGTTTTTTTCATTGGAAGCTATCACAGCATAATCGGTTAAAGCTCTCTACCGGCAATGCAAAGTTTGAGGTGAGTCCCGGCGATGACTATTTTTACACGACTTCACAATAAACTGTGACGTCATTAAAAATGAACACAATTTAATTGATACATTTGTTACATGCTATTTTACAACTGTACCCTGCCCACATCACTAGCCCCCAGTTTGCGAAGAGGTAATTCTTTCTGTTATATTCAGGTATAACTAGAATTCGCGTAGACATTCAAATATTGTCATAGATTGTGACCCAATAATCCTGAATGTTCCGGAAGAATTTGAATAACATTCTTAACATCATTGACAGCTGTAAAACTTATAACTCATATTCATAACATATTCAAAACAATAGGCTATTGCGATGGGAGTTTCATACCTAAGGTGCGGGTGCACGGATGAAAGCGTGATTATTCATACAGTGTGGTTAAGAAGGCTAACTCTATTTTGTATTTGGTGAGATGATTCCAACATCTGACGGTACCACAATTCACAACTATTTATAAGATATATGTGAGGTTTCTCCTCGAATATGCCTATCAGATCTGGAATCCATATTTTGCTAAAGATATAGTTTTACTGGAAAACGCTCAGAGACGAGCCACAAAATTGCCCTTGGGTCTTAAAAACCTGGAATACGCGGAAAAGCTGAGAGTCTTGAAACTGCCCACTCTTCAGGTGCGACGAGCAAGAGGTGACCTCATTGAGACATTCAAGGTTCTATCAGGCTACTACAATATTCTTAATACGACAGATATGTTTGCATTAAACACTAATGTGGGCCTTCGAGGACATCACCTGAAGTTAAACAAGTCTCGGTTCTCGTGTAACCCAAGAAAGCGTGCATTAAGCAATAGAGTGGCCAATATGTGGAACAGTTTGCCTGAGGGCGTTGTGTCTGCAGCCAGTGTCAACCAATTTAAGAATATGCTGGATGTTCAAATGAGAGACAGTGATACGGGCCTCAGCTTAAGCTGCCTGCCCATTATCAATAATAATAACAATAACAATACATTGTTTTCATACTCAGTTGTTTGAGTACGGGAATTATTTACACATATAAAAGTTTGCCCTCAAGATGCAAAGTTTATACATACATGCATCGATACTTCCAATATCCAAGAGTTTGAGTATCTCGGACATATTATGAGAGGATCAAAGTGTAGTCTTAACAAACTCATCATCCAGGGGAAAATAAGTGTAAAAAGAAACGAGGATGACGCAGCACCGTAATTCGACTGAGTTGTTCTGTGAGGCAATGAATAGAGTAATCATCGCTAATAGATTTGTTTGCCGATAGAATATGGCACTACAAGAAGAAGAAGATACTTCCAACATATAACTTTCCTCAGACACAAATGTCTTCATCCTCCAGGAATATTAAATATTATTAAAAGGCCATCATTGATATGTTTCAGACACATTTTCTGTAGAGACAGTTACAGATTCAAGAAATTAATGGTTACTGGATGGACAAGATGATGGTCAGAAAGAATAAAATAGATATCTGTTACGTACCTAACCAAATGCAGCACTCGAACCACAATGCCCAGTGGTAAGAACAGATTTAGGTGCCCCAGAAACCAAAAAGGAATAATAATCCGTTTCTCCTGGGTCTCTCGGTCACCTCCAAATGTCGGTGGATTTTATAAATTTCTTGCTACTTTGTCAAGGGTATACATTTTATCACCATTCCATTTCATCGAGTATCACTATTCAATTTCAAAGTCGTGCAATTAGTTGTGGTAGCGGTGGAGAAGGGAAGGGGTGGGCAGAACATAGAATTTAATTTGTTCGAGGTATAGATTAGTCCCAAACACTCAGTCTTGACCTAAATGATGAAGAAGAAGAAATTAAACAGTTGGTGTTAAATCTACCGTGAAATCTAGCATTTTTTCTTACTTTGAGCATGTTATTAGAAGAAATGAAGACAACCTGAGGATGTTGGTGATCTCTGGGAATGAACAAGCATGGAGAAGGCTGATCTCCAACAAGACGGAGAGATCATATTCAAGATAAGATTGGAGCATTTTTATGTGTCACACCAAACAAGGCCCAGGAGTGCAAAGAATCGAGGCAAGTTATTCACGCAGTAGAAGCAGATTAGAGATCCACGATTCTCAATAATGAGCACACTCTGACTAAATCTACAGTTCCTCAGCACTCTATATGTGTACCAAGGGAAAAATTTCATCCATGAAAACGCACCTTTATAGAAATTTTGAGATCATTATGTTTATGTTGAGGTGTCCGATATGAATTTTGCCTTTTCCGGCCTAAACACCAAAAAATTTCAATAATTTAAAAATGTCTACAGTGACAATAATTGGGCAATTTATGAACATCTTAATGGCACTATTCGTGTACGTTATTTAGCTTTCTTACACATTATACAAATGGTACTATTCGCATTAATTTTTAATATTTTAATTTTGTGTATTGTAATTTTTAATTTGCCTGGCTGTTATCTCTTCTTATGTATATTTTTTGTATTTGTACATTGTATTTTCATAATTTTCCTCACACGCTTGAATCAAACTCAGATATATATATACACTTCATACTCATTTATTACTCATATTAACTAAGGGTCATTGTATCAACACTTGTGTATGACAGAGCCACTTGAATATGGTGGAGGAATTTTGGTGGTTTAGATAAATATGTAAAAACTATTAGTGATTGACTGTATTGGACTCAACGATGCTTAGACGTGATGACAGATGTTGCCTTTTGTATATCAAAATAAAAAGTGATGGTAAATTAAGATAAGGCCTTTGGAAAGTAGTACTGAATCTACAAGAGGTCCAATTAATGCCACATGTTGAGTGAGAGGAGTGCGGAGTATGAGGGATTTATATACTCTTGTCATTAAAAAGACGGGAAGCAGAAATTGCATTATATCTTTTCATTAGTGACACACTAACCGTTATTTGAGATTAGTGTCTGGATGTGTTGATGATTGGTTTTTGATTTTTTGCAATTCAACAGGCAATCATCGGTACTAGACATCAATGATACATTTACAATTTTCAAAATACCATGTGTAAACCGGTTAAAATAATGGGTTGACCATTAATAATATCTGCAGGAAAACAAAATTAATTCGACCCCATTAATTCAAAAATAAGGTATAAAATTTAAAAAATATGAAACCCAAATAATTCATTTGAAAACCCCAACAATCTTTAATTCAAAATACATAATTTTCAGATCCACAAGCCATGACATTTTTACTATTCATATGTGTAATTCTTAAAATCTGTATATAAAAAAAATTATGATCAGTTAATAATAAATGCACATAGATTTTTGGCATTCACAAAATCAGACCCCTTTTTCACAGTTATTTTTTTCGCTTTAAATTTCTAATTAACATGATGTCCAAGAATCGAAATATGTAGAAAGCGACCACTATAAATTGGCGTGCGTCCCTGTCGCGTAACAGAAGTTGCCAAGGTGTAAATTTATTACACAATACATAATGTACAGAATGTCCGGTGACCGGTGTCGTAGCCTTTAACAGAAATTTGGTCGGGCAACACTAAAGAAACCAAACCGTAATGGCGGCCGTTCTATCTGTGAAACTGTCAGACGGTAATATCGGTCCATTATTTGCTTTTTCAGCTTCGCAATACTTCATTGGCAATTGTTCTTGCACCATCCCGGACTGTTTCGGATGTTTTGGACATAATAATTCAGTGTATATTGGTAATCAAGATGTCACAGCTCCCAAGCAAATACAAAATTGTACTGAATGACAGGGCGAGGGTTTACCGCCGGGTGCGGGCGGGGCGGGTTTTAGTTCCAAAGTCGCCGCATGCCAAGTTATTGTGGTCAAGCAATAACGGGACTTTAATGGAGCAATTGTATAATTCTCATACTGGATAAAACTTGTTATAAGTGCTGGCTCAACCAATTCTGCTTATCGATATGGTCTTCAATCCATAAAAAATAGGAATGTGCCTGACTGGTGTGTATGCATCGAATCATGTTTAGTATATTTTGCCTTATACAAGAATTATTGGGTTACAACAATAAAAATGCTGATTGTTTAATTAAATTCTTTATCTTGTGTATTATATTTGTAGGGGAAACAAGCCAAGATAAAGGAGATGTATCAACAGTCCGTGGCGCAGAGTGAAATGAGTGAGTAGATATGACTTTTCTTTAAATAGACTGCCATTGTGTCCTTACCGAAAGTGTTTTTTTAATATTTTTTAAATTTTCGATTTTTACATTTGACGCTTGAAGAAGTGAAAAATAAATAATTTTTTATTAAAGAATGGATAGGCAAAATTCGGGGCTATAATGCCACCAGTATAAATTGGTGTGCAAGGGAGGTCGTCCCTGTCGCGAACAGAAGTTGCCAGGGTGTAAATTTATTACACAATACATGATATACAGAGTGTCCGGTGACCGGTGTCGGAGCCTTTAATAGAAATTTGGTCAGGTAACATTAAAGAAAAAAACTAGTAATGGCGGCCGCTCTATCTGTCAAACTGTCAAACGGTAATATTGGTCGATTATTTGGTTTTTCAGCTTTGCAAAACTTTAAAACTACATTGGCAATTGTTCTTGCACCACCTGCAAGAACAATTGGACATAATTCAGTGTATATTGAAAATCAAGATGTCACAGCTCACGGGCAAATACGAGATTGAACTGAATGACAGGGTGAGGGGCTACCGCCGGGTGCGGGTGGGCGGGTTTTAGTTCCAAAGTCGCCGCACTACAATTTACGTCGGGCAAGCTCTAGAAACGGATTAACTTCTCAAATGTTTTAAACTTATATTTGTGTTTACAATATATTTGACATATTTGACTAATGATTAAAATTTTTTGTCAGGCATAACTTCAGCGGACAAGATAGCCAGAGAACTGCAGCTGGACAGCGAGAAAGCCAGCTCCATCAAGGAGAAGTTTGAGAATGGAAAGATATTCAAGGACGATGATGGAAGTCAGAAACCCAAAGAAGCTATTTACGATGAGGCATTGTTTAATGCTGGTAAGTACAATTTAATAATTTCTTTCTTTCTAAACGTTGTCCTGTGATAATCGGAGTTTCAAATACATGGTAAGCCACCTCCAGTTGACCATGTTGTTAGTCTTGTTATTGTGTTGATTTTGCCACAACATAGGATCACACAGAACAGCTTCTGCTCAACTGTTACTCCGTGCTCCATACAACTACAACTCCGTGCTACGTAGATTAGATACCAATACCATTTTCAGTGCGTTTCATTCTTGGTTTTTTTATATTCCAGGAATAAGCAAGCAGTCTCGCTCCATATTTGAAGAGATGGACGCCAACATGATGAACTCCGGACCCCTGTCACCGCAGAAGAATATTGAACCCAAGCGCAAAGAGAAGGTTAGTAAAACCATTAACCATCATCATACATACTACCTGAATCTAGAAATACTAGAAGCACAACATCGGGAAATGTTTTAGTGCCGAAAATGAAGACAAAATTTGGCCAACGCTTTTTCATGTTCTGTGCTCCAAGAATGTACAATATATTGCCATCGGACATTAAAGGGTTAAAAGTGAAACATTCATTTAAACAGAAGTTAACAAAATGGTTACTAAATGTAGGTAGACTTAAAAACGAAAGCAATGTGTCAAATGTGACAGCTTAGATTCTAAATCAAATATCTTCTTTAAATATGATTTGATTTTATTTTTCTGTGTGATGTGAATTATATGTAATATGTTTTGATTTTATCTCTATCTGAAGTGAATTTGTTAACTATTTACACTAATTATTAACTAAATTTCAAAAACAGTACAGGTATTTGCTTTAGAACAGACTAGTCTAGTTAAGCAACTACCTTTACCTTTTAAAAATAATTTAGAATAAATAAAATAAAATTAAAAATTAAAAATTAACCCCTTACAATAAAAGAATTATTTTTTCAATTGGTTGACTTTGTAGATTGACATTTAAAATTTATTTATTTTATTATTTGTTTTAATCTACTTATATTTGATTAATTACATGTTTCGGGAAAACCTTTCCATCGTCAGGGTGTTTTGTATATGTCAAAATATCAAAATGAATGATGTATTTTCTTTTGGTTTTCTGAATTATTTAAAAAAATATTTTAAATATTATTGTTGTGGTTCTTGGTTACACAAGATTATTAGAAAAATTTTAAAATTGTACTAAATAGTAGTTAAATTTAATTGATTATTAATAATATTTTGTTTACTTTTACATGCTTTACTAATTTCTAATGATTCTAAATGATTAAATTTCAGACCAAAATTATTTATGTGTAAAATAGAAAGTCCTAAATCTTTATCAAAACCGTGATCATTTTCTAATAAATGATATGAAATTCAGAAAAACCATGATTATTCAGACATTATTCTACATATGACATATATAAAACACCCTCACGATGGAATGGTTTTTCCGAAACATGTAGGTGTAATTAATCCGGATGTGATATCGGAAGATCGAAGAAATCGAAAATCGAATCGGAGCGGGGTCCCCAGTCAAATTTGCGTTTTAATGAAGTACCTTTAATGGTTTTAAAATGTTCTATAATATTTTTAATTACATTTCTTACGCAATGCAAACAAGATTCTACTAAATTTGTCATAAGAAGAAGAATAAGAAACCTTAGTATTTTGACGTTTTGACACACTAGTTTTAAAAATAAGATTTTCGCGGTTAAGTTGTGCCCCTTTCTGGAACGGGAGTGTTAATCTCTTTTAGTTAATCAACATTATTTTAGTGAAAAATTAAAAAAAATTAGCTGAGACATGACAAGTTTTGCAAAAAAGTTCTGGTAACAACTACTGAAGCTTGGAGCTGGCCAAAGAGAAAATGAAAGTAGACTGAATGCAGTAGAAACGTGGATACCCAAGTGCATATGCGGCAAATTGATTTACGATTGAGTAAAAGTGAGGGAATACAAAGGTGATAAAATTTATCGCAGACTTTTATCACATTACGTGGACAATGCTTGATTGTGTATTTTTTTGTGGATCGAGAAGTTCAAAAGTGGCCAGACTAGTGTGACGTACAAAGAAAGAGCCGGACTCCACCACCCTCCACAGGTGAGGTAATGTCTTCTTTGTCAGAACCATGAACCATCGCTCATGGTTCTGCCCATCAAATTATCCATGAGGAACTTCCGTAAAATCTGTCCGGATTTCCACAGATAGATGTGCAGCAAGAGGTAGCTTCATGACCAACCGAAAACCTTATTCTTGGTTGGAATACGAAAGCTTGTGGACTGCTGAATCAAGTGCATTGACAACTTTTTTTATAAATAAATTGTAGAACATATATGCGTAGATAATTTTTGGTTTGCTCTTTTAGAAGACGTAACAATTAGCAAGCTTGCATGAGAAGGTATATATTTGCACACCCAAGAGTTGGGTGTCAGAACAAGTGTGCGCCCTATGTTTCCTTGTAGGAAAACGGTGTAGGAATGAAGATCTTGTATCATGATGTGGTCAATTGTTTGTGATGATGAAGGGAGTTATGTCAGAATATAGGTAATGGTGATCTTTCAGGACTAAATTGAAGTATCATTGTTTTTTAATATTTTTTTATATACAGCGGTATATTCATTAACTGTATCTTTTTTCTTCTTCTTCCTTCATCACTTCAACGGTCAATATTTGGCCATTTTCAACCTTTTTACAATTAGATGATGTCTAGCAAAAACCGGAACATCCGCATCTCCAGGGATAGAAAAGTTTTTCTTCTTTTAATCTCAGATGAATAAAATTATTTTTCGCTCCTATCCTATCTTTCCCTTACATGTTATTTTCAACTTTATCTTGCAATTAGTCAATTTAACATCTTCTGTTTTCTAGCCATTCGTTCCCAAAGATGTAATTCGCGCAGCTGACAGAGTGGACGATGTGAAGATAGAGACCAGCGACATATCCAACAAATTTAAGTTCTTCGAGACATACAAACCCAAAGAAGAGAAGAAGCAGTTCCGCATGACACCGCCACGTGATGCCGACAAGGTTAGTTTTATATATTTTTAACTGTATGTAAAGTGCTTACGTAATAAGCGATAAATAATGATAGAAGTTGGGTTTTCCTTCCCAGAAAATGGGGATTATTCTAATTTCATGGTTCATAAGGATTGCAAAACAATCTTTTAGGATGTCAGTTTGTTCCAGATTTGTGAATTTAAAGCCACCTTTCACTTAACTTTGACTGAATTTATTACATTATTTAACTGCACAACAAAATATTCTACAAAATGGTTATTATGTAAATTGAAATGCTTTCATTTACATAAAACACGAGCACTGGATCTTGACGGAAAGAACTCGCTCAAGGCTATAGGCCACCGAGATGGGATTTCTTGAGGAATATAGGAGTTATCAGAAGGGACAGGAATAAGAAATACTCAAATAAAATAAAGGCTCGAAGTAGAACCCTTATTGACGTTTATCGAGAAATCACAGTTACAATGGCTGGGACATATCTAGCTGATGCCGGTAAATAGACTGCCAAAGCGAATATTTCAGAAAATACCAGAAGGCAGAAGACCAAGGGGCCGTCCTGGGAGGAGCTGGCGGAAAAGTTGGAAGACTGCTGCGAAGCGACTAAATTGGACTGACGTGGAGAGCGAAGCTCAAGATAGGAAAAGTTTGAACCTTCTATGCGGCCCAGGGATCCCTACCCACTAGAATAAGGGATAGAAGAAGAAGTGTTATCAGATTCTATAATGTAAATTTATTAAATAAATTAAGCGTTGTTTCGTTTACAAGATGGAAGTTCATGATTAACCAATGATTTATACACAACGTTTTATTCCACTAATTTGAGTTATACAAGCCTAAGCGCTTTCGATGGACACAACCATCATCTAATTGTGAATCAATATGGCCGACAAATTCCTACATCTGCAGGCGAAGATCCTACATCTAGACGCGAAGGGTCGTAAACTGGATGCACTAAAAATACTAGAAATTAATAAAGCAATCAAAAATAAAAATAACCTAATAAACATTAAAATACCTGCTTCATCCCCATTGTTAAAATAAGTATTATTGTAGGTAAAAATTAATTACTCTTGTACGTCAATAGATAACTACCCTCCCCCCCCTCGCTCACCGTCATCCCTTAACTTTCTGTTTGTCGGCCATATTGATTTACAAGTAGTTCTAATATTGCCTCTGAAGATGATGGTTGTGCCCATCGAAAGCGCTTAGGCTTATATAACTCAAATTAGTGGAATAAAACGTTGTGTATAAATCATTATGTAAATTTATTGTAGATTTATATTAAAATATTTATAAAAATACTGTTTATCTTATAAACACTTTTTGGATAATTCTTAGTAAATTATACCCACATATTAAATTGTTTTGCCAAGCACATCTAATTATATTAACTTCGCTCCACCTTTCAGCACGATACTCCCGACCAGGAGCTGTACCGCGACCCGACCATTGTCCGCGGTGACGACGAGACCCTCAGCGACTCCACCATTGCCCAGCAGAGACACACGGCTTCCAGGATGATCTCAGTTTTCAAGCAGATGGAGGAAGAATCTCAAAAGGACCACAATCAAGGTGTTTTTTCACTTAATACTTTAAGCTTTTGGTAGTCAGTTATAACCAATTCTGATGATAATTTTGGCTTTAATGTCATGATGAAAATCATTAAATTAACGAAAATTTAATTAAAACACAAAATTAGAAAGTGTAAATAACATATGAAAATATTGAAATCACTGTTAATATGTTTCACGTCTAATAAGTTTTTATTTGCTGGTCCCTTGAAAAATGTATTAAGAGACTTTCACTGTGTATTATGATTTTCTAAGCTTGTGCTATTGCTTTTCACTCTATATTATTATTATAATAATTTTTTTTATTCTTTTTACTCCCTTTATATTAACTCGTGGCGTCTGCTTGCTTGCCAGGTTGCCGTCAAAAAAAACCTTGGATCGATTTTTGACCCTTTTCCCGTGATCCGATCGAGCTGAAACTTGGCAAGTAAACTCGTGGCGACGATCAAGAAGATCTATCAAATTTTCGTTAAAAAAAATTAATAATTATAGTATTATTTTGGATTTTTAGAAATTTTATTGGTTTCTTCAAATTGGAATCATTAGAAAACTTTGATTAGCAACGGCGCGGCGGCCCGATAATTATTCCGTCGGTATACATAATAGGTACTTCACTACGAATGTTGAAAATCTAAATTGACTGACAAATGTTTTTAGAATTTAATTTTCAAAGCATGAAGTGTCTTATCAAAGCTCAAAACATCTGACATTTTAGAAATATATTAAATTACTGTAAGTTTAGTGTTATGTTATATGTTTTAATTCGTCTTTAATTGTTGTTTTATTTTACAAAAAAAGGGAGTATAATAAAAACTTGGCTTATATGGGTTAGTTTTTTCTTTACTACGTGGTTTTTTATTTGTGCCAAAGTATAACTTCTAACGCTTGTACACACAAGCACTTTTTTTCTCAAAGTTATAGGCTCCCGTGTCAAGTCACCTCACAGTGCTAGGAAACTTTAAGGGGTTCGTAGGGTACAAATATATTTTTCTGCAGGGATGTGTGACGGTTCTAAGCTTTCGAATGAGCATGTTTATGTATATGTCTTGAGTACTTTATTTCTTACAGATAAATTAGTATTAATTCTCACTGAGTGTAATAAAAACTTGGTTTTTATGGGTTACTTTTTTATATTATGCTTTTCTTATATATTTAATATTATATTCATCTTTATATATTTAGATTTTAAATATTTGCTTTCCACTTTATGTTATTATTTTCATATGTTATTATTTTTTTCTCGATCGTATTTCTTGGGCTATTATTTAATTTTGATTTAAAGTATTCATTCTATGAATGAACCTACACTTTACCTTATTGTTTGTAAAAACCCTGTAGGGCATTAATAAATAAATAAAAAATAAAATAAAAATGAACAAGAACAAGTAGATTCACAAGATCTCATTATTAAAAAATGAATTCATAATCATTAATAGTCGATTTTCTATCCACTGTTCTTTATCCAGCGGATCTGTTTACCGCTTTTCTCTTTTGTGTTATTTGAGTTTGAAAATTTTCTGGCGGGTCTTAGGGTAGCCTGTCGGCTTCTTGATTCCTTACAAGTAAGTACCTCTGGATTATTTTGTTTGTCCGATGATTGTCTGTCCAAGCGTTGTGACTTTCCCATTGTTATTTAGTTTAGTTAGTTTAGTGGAAGTATGCTAATGATAAACATGAAACACAGATTTAAATTGTATATTTTTCTTGTCAGGTCCCAAGCCCCTGAAATGCTTCACCCCTCCGCCTCCCGGAGCCGACTACCACGCTCCCTCCTCCTCAGAAGGAGAACAGGAGTACACCAGCGGGGAAGACTACTCGGGTGAGGAGAGCAATGGCGAGGAAGAGGAGACGGAGCAGGTCAGGAGGTACAGCAATGAGGACGAGGTGCTCAAACAGGTGAGAGACAGTAGTATTGGAATTCCCAGTCTGACCATCACAATATCTGATGGGAGGCAAGACTATATTAGTTATTGGTATTTTTCTTTCTATAATATTATACGATTAGTGAACCACGCCACATTCCTTCACAATTACATTTTAAGTCTTCGATGACATTGGATGTTTGCTGCTCGATGTTGTGTGTCTGCTCACTTTTGTGTTCTTTCGGGATATCGACATCGTTCTCTTTGAGCCATTCAACATCTTGGTATTCTATCGAGATCATGTCGCTTAAAGTGTTATATAGCAAACCCTATCTTTTCAATTCCCACAGGCCCAAGCACTGGCCCGAGCCAAGAACCTCCGTTCCAGGTTCGAGAACTGGGCGGACAATGAGCAGAAAGTATCACAGTCAGCGTCAGTTATCTTCGAGCACCAGGCCAACATCGGAGAGGATGAATCACAGATCGAATCTGCTAAAAGGTAACTAATAACTTGTGTATTTATTATGGAAGATGGCGAGTTTAAATGTTTGACTGGCTCTGTGAAACGCTAAAGAACACTAAAATGATTTATAGAATAGAACCTGGTTAATTTGAAATATAAGGGACCCAAAAAAAAATTTTGAATTATGCAGAACCTCGTTAATTAGAAATTCAAATTCAATTTTTAAAAAATGCGATGCGATGCGATTGCAAAATTTGCCAAAAATCGTAAAACATAAAAAAGTTATTAATTTTGATAAAAAATCATTAGTTTTGTGAAAAATATTCATATTTTTGCATATTTCTAGAAATCATTTCGAGAATGCAATATTTATAATGCTAATAATACAAAGATCGCAAAATTTCCATTACTAAAGCGCCTGATATTGACATATTTATTAATTTTAAAAAAAATGAAGGTAAACACAACACTGTTTTATTCCACTACATATATATTTATTTTGAATTGTTAGAACGTTTTCGGGATTTCTCCCATTGTCAATAACAACACGTTTACAACTAAATTAAAAATAATTCGAGACAGAATTTATAGGGATTGGGTGGGTGTAATGGTGTTGGGGGTCGGGGGCGGGGTTAGAATGGATAGGAGTGGGGAGGTTATGGGCGGTATCTGGATGTTAATTATATTTCTATTATTTATTTTATTATTATTAATTTCTAAGATCTCGAAGATGTCCATTCTTCTTCCTTTACTGCACCCATATAACAAAAAACTTGAACATATTTATTGTTCTTACTTTTGTAAAAATCGAAATATTTTTTCAATTCAGCTATAATGTTTCTGAGTTTGCCCTGGTCTTCAGTCGATTCCCAGAAAAGCTAGTCTGCATGATACACTCCACTGATTTTGTTAAATTTCAAAAAAATTCGAATTATGCCACCTAAAATATATTGATTTATAGCGCAAGGGACTAAAAATTATTTCGCATTACGAATTACCGGGGTTTTAGAATTAGCAATAAGTATCCTTGAGGTGAAAATTTTACGAAAATGGCGCTTATTATATTATATTATATAAATATGTAATCCATTTTTTTATATTTTTGCTCCTACAAAGTTAAAGGTACAACCCATCAATTATGAAAGGAAATAATCAATTTTGATAAATTCGTTCATAAGAAATAATAAATTTTTATATTTTTTGCCTTGATATATTTTAAAAAATCAACGAAAATACAATAGGTAACAAAATATTTTACCTTCTTTGAAGCGATAATTGCACAATGATTAACATTGTCTGTTTTATGTTGCTTTGCAAAACGGACAAGAGAGGGAGGAACGGAAGTAAGGAAATAATA